>WSFP011451890.1:0-19651 GCA_009831015.1 Picea engelmannii
ATCACACCTCTGACCATCTTGCACGTATCCTTTTGAAATAGAGTGTGCACTTCTGCATCACTCATATTGCTAACAAATATCAAGTTTATTGCCAAACCCGAAATAAGTAACACACATGGAAGGGTTCTACTCCTCCCATCCTGTAGTATCAGTTAGACTCTTCCCTGTATGACAATTTTGGTTGTCTAGTTGTCCCCCAAGAACACATATCCTCCTTCATATCATTCATATTTGCAGAACCATTCTCTATGTGGTGTTGTTAGCATTGAAAGTCACATTTGACTGCTATAGTGTAAGATCAACACCCATCAGAATGTAAAAGATAAGTTTTGGTTTGAATAGGTGGACCAACAAGATTGAGAAAGAAAGGGAGAGGGTATAAAACTACATATTAGTAGGCTACACCATTGGGCAATGAGTCACACAAACAGCCTGAAGTTAGAAGGAATTTGAAAATCATATCGGAAAAATGGATTATAAGATGGCATATGGAAGAAAGGATAAGTTAACATAAAGTAGATCATCCATTAAAAAAATATCATATCTGCAAAACGGATTAGAAATATACTTGAAAAAACACAATGAGTTATAGGTAATCACAACAAACCCTTTGCTGCTCAAGAATCTATACATCAAATACAACCATTGATCCTCAAAAGCTACAGTTCATTCAAGCAAGATATAAATGAAGATGGATAACAAAGAGAACACAATCCAATATAAAAAATCTCATGAATATTCAATGTCAGGAATATTTACATGATAAAAATTCCCTCAGGCTTACAAATGAACACACACAGGGAAATTGCCTGCTCCTACTCTCTCTAGCCTCTCTTGGCTCATGAATCCAACCCTTCTCCAAGAGATCCCTCCTTCATTAAATATAAAATAACATCAAAATATCCTTAGGAGGTAGAATCCCATATCTTTTATTGGATTCTATGCCTTGGAGATAGGTGGCAACAGTCAAAGAGACAAAAATCCAACAAACTGCTAATTTTCAAGAAATTGTTGGAAGTCATTAATAAATTGTTTCCAACTCACTGCATGAGGTCTTTAATGTAGATAAAAATTAGGTGTAGGTTTCCCTTAGCATCTAACTAATCTCTGAGAAGTCGTTCGAACCCTCCTTGACAGGTAGCAACCTCCCAACAAGGTGAATATCCAACAACTATGCAAAACAACGAGTTTGCAACACATTTCGCAGTGCACTGGTGTTTTAATTGTTTATCTCAAATGCCAAACTAGGCCAGGCTGAAATTTGGTCATCAATTCTTGGGTGTTTTACACCCATATTTTTTATACACATCTTGTTTAAGTTTCATTTTATTTACAAAACAAAATAAAAATAACATAAATGCAAAATACATAAAAATCAAATATCTTCAAAATACAAAGCTTGTTTACATTTATTTTCTTTAACTATTCAATTTTTACAATTATATTTTGTAATAATCATAATTTAATTTTCCTTTCATGCACATAAACAAAAAGCATAAAAAATCATATAATTGTAAAACTTATAAAAATTGAATAGTCACAAAAAGTATAAATAAGTGATTAATGCTAAGAGGTTGAGATGTTGTTAATGCGTGCCAAGCCCATTTTTGCCAATGCATGCCAGTCTGAGTTTTTGGATGCACAATACGCACACCCGAATTAAGAAAAGAATATTCGGGGAATCTCCCCGAATGATTACTACTAGCAACGTAAAGCAATGTGGAGTAGAAAAGAGATAAGTTGACAAGGTAGTTAAGATTGCTCTGATTCGAGAAATGCTACGTGAAATACAGGTAGGTGACATAAGCGTGCAAGACTGTCATTCAATAAAGTGAGTGGAAAAAAACTGAAAGAGATAGAGTGCCAGAGCCGAGAATGATACAAAAGGATGCAAGGACAACAACGAAGGGTTGATTGTTTGATTCACTGGGTTACTGCTAGTTCATTGTTTAAGAGCATGTTAGTATGATCCTTTCATATGTTAAAGCTTTGAAAATATGCGCATGGGGCAATGTATTGTAAATCTGAGGAATTGTTTGAGGGAATATGAGACATTGTTGCTGTCGATATACGATCTCCTTAATGTATGCCTGTACTGATGGAATGCGGATGATAATAAAGCTACACTGATTCTGAACCTGTAATGTGTCAATCATGTGTCTGAATGAATGTGTTTCTTCCATTATGTTTTGTTATCTGTTAAGTAACTTGCAATGCGTCATATGAATGTCAACCCGGATGGATATTTGTATTTTTATCCCTTCATCCCCAACACAAGACCAAATGGTCTTTGTGATCCTCATAGCATCTCGGGTGAGACCTTCTTTAACCTTAGATGAGGATTGATATGCCGATGATTTAGGGATTTTGTTGGTCAACTTTGGATGAAACCTAGGCCTTAACCCCCCAATGTTAAGAAGGATGCACACAAGCATGAAACGACCCAACAAATGGTTTCGTTGCTGGGACCTGAAAGTATTATATGGAATGATGAAGGAAAAGAATGAGGTGTTATCCATCTAAGGAGGAAATTCAAGATTGGCTAACTACAAAGGAACACGAGTTTTCCCAATAGGAAATTCAAGGTCTGAGAGTCAATGTGAAGCGATGGAAAGATAAGTATCTTTACACGGATATGCATGAGACTTTCTTTGCTGAATTTCCTTGTTTCTTGTATGAATGGTTGAAAAGGTAGACTACCACTAATACTACTTTGAGGCCACTAGAGATAATAGTTTGGGATCAATCCACAGTGGATATGATGAAGGTAGTGGATAATAAGTGGGCTTGAGCAATTGATTTCTAGTTTGCTTGAGTGAAGGAGGGATATATAATTGAATTTGCTGTGGATTTTACTGATTCTTTCAGTGAGGATGAAAGAAAGTTCAGAGAAGGTCCTAGGAAAACATTGTTGGAAGAAATCCCACTTTGGATAAAGATGTTGTTCGTGGAGAAAGGGCTGATGCGCATGGAGCTCGATAGGATGGCCAAGTAGACTCCCCTAGTGTTGGGGGGGTGAAAAGATGGAGGGAAAATGAGAAAGGAGATGGATCCATTGAGGAGGATGAAAAATTTGTTGAGATGAGGTGAGGAATGGGATGGACCCAGAGGAGAAAAGGAGAGAAAGAGATGAGAGATACACAAGAAGATTTGAGTTAAGAAGGAAAGAAGAGCAAAGAAGTGGAAGGAAGTTAGCCAATGACACACGACAAGGAGTTAGAGCCATGATGAAGAGGAAGTAGATCAAACCAGGAGGAATTATGAGAGAGTGTGTTGTGCCATAGATGAGCACAAACGAAGATAGGCCTATGAAGAGGCATGGCAATTAGAGTAGGGTGTCCAATGGGGATAGTACTAGTAGTAGTGGTAGCAGTAGTTGTAGGGGCCCAAGAGATGAAGTCTGAACCCCTTGGTTGTTGTAGAGTGTCACAACCTCGGAGGAAGATGAGGCGCAAAGTAGAGGCACAAGAGAATGAGAGGAAGATGGAGGATCCCCTAGTGGTGGGTGAGAAGAGTCAATGATAGTAGATTTTATTGCATGATTGGAGGTAAGAAAATCTCTGGGTCACCTCATAAGAGATGTTGGAAGAAGATGGAGTTACCCCCCTTTTGAACCACCCCCCTTGCACATTTGTAATAAAGAAGGAATAACAATAGATAACAAAGCAATTGGAGTAGGACAAAGAGTATGAGAAAGAGTAGAAGGAGATAGAAGAGAAGAGACAAATGCAGAAGAAGGAGAAGTCAATGTTATTTCTCCAAGAGTTGAGAATCCTGACACCCAACGGTCAGATTGATCCATATTATTTTCGACACGAAATGAGAGCGGAGATATAATAAATAAATGTATAGAGATATCTCAAATACCTAATAATATAACAAAAATATATCAGATATGCAACCATAAACATAGAGATATAATATTACACAATTTCTATTAATGATCGAAATGTACAAAACTATAGAAATACAGAGTGAAAGACTCACTAGAATGGTGGCAAATTATCTCTAAGAAGAGATGTGACGAATACTCACATTCACAAGAAGTTGATTACAATGAGGCTATAAAGGCCTTTTTAAAATAAATAAAATCCAAAACCCTAACCCTAGAAGATGAAAAACCAACAATTTTGTGGACCCCATTTTGGGTAGTTTGGTGTATCAACTTCCCTGTGGCGTAACTTTGGCATACGATCTCCATTTGGGGCGCACAATATCTCGTTGGAAAGGTATCATCGAGGAGATTCATTTTGGGGGATAATTAGATCCTTCTAATATCATTGAGGTGATTGATCCTGAAAAACCTTCATTTAGGCCCTCAAAATGGCCCCGAAAGTTTAGGAACCGAAAAACTGCTAAAAATAGTAAATTGCCAAAATATTGTTTTGAGCCAGTTGGAATAGGTGGGTGGCCACCGATATCCACCTGGATCATTCCTCCCTTCTTAGGAAGTAATGGTCTCCATTTTTTTGAGTTCTCGAGGGAGAGGGAAAAGCGTTTACTGAATCTGCATCTTGATGAGCTGCTTGCCTTGCTGGAGAAGTTGTGCTGCTTAGCTTGTTGAAGGTTTTCATGAACCTGTGGCTAGAAGGGTTGGACATTTTTAACGAGTATGGATACATGAGATTTATGTGTGAAGAAGGAATCTTTACATTTATCTGCAATCTTGTCGACCTGCTTCTGTTGGATAGAAGGTGCTTGGACTAAGGCTGCAGTGGTTGTAGTGTCCTTCTGTTCACCTTTTGAAGAGATTGTGAAGAAGATGAATTTTGTTGTATGAGATACTACCTTGTGACACTGTTTAGGTGGGACAATAGTCGAAACTACCTCTGGTATCCTGTAGAGATGAACCCCCGGAGTAACAATGACACTACGGGGTCAAGACTCATAAATAACATGGATCTTCCACATATATGGTTGACCCAAGAGAAAATCACACACATCCGATGGGGAAACATCACATAATACCTCATCCTTGAAGGGATGGATGCTGTATGACAATTAACACTATTCGCTGACATGAAGATCTCATCCCTGACGAAGCCACTCGATGTTTTATGGCCGCGGGTGTGGTGTTGTCGATAATCCCAATTGTTTGACAACCTCTGTTGAGATGAGGTTCTTCTGGATTCTGCTATCAACATTAAAATGTAGCGGGGTCCCCTTCACCTACATCTGTGAATGAAAAATTCGCTCCCCCCTCTTAAGGATCTGTTGGTTCTTCTGGATGAATTGTTGTTCTCATGACAATAATCGTGGGGTCCGCGTCGATGATCTGTCTTCTACCAGTATTTTCTGAATCAGATTCTGAATCAGGGTTCGACTCCTTACATTTGATCTCATCCACCAATGAATGTTTTGAGTGACATTCATCAATGTTGTGCCAGGGGATTTTGTGGAAATCACACCATTTTCCAATGTCCTTCATCTTTCCATTGCCCTTCTTTTCCTGTGGCTTGGAATGGTTTTTTGAAGGCTGGCTGTTAGGGTTGTCTTTAAGATACTTTGGTTGTTGCGGATTTGCAGACCATAAATCCCGCTTGTTCTGGTGCTTAAATTTTTGTTCGATTTTAACAACATATCGATAAGCAACACCTAGTGATGAGATGTCCTAAAAATCCATTTTAGTTTGGATGTACTTGTGTAGAGCCCCATGATATTTCGAAACCAAATGTCTCTTGGAGTCTTTGATACCCAACTTGGTGCGCAAGATATTGAAGGTATTGGTGAACTCTGACACTGCTTGGCCCCTCTCTTGCCACAGTGTGGTCCATCTCATGTACTGGTCATCATAGTTGCCAACATGGTAATATTGTTCCTTGATCACATCCACAAAAAAATCCCAAGTGGGATCGACCCCATTTTATATTCCAGACTCCTCTATGGAACTTGCTCCCAGTAAGTTTCCCACCAATGTTTGACAAGGGGGAGAGCCTTAAGGAGTGCGAAGGTGATCTTTTCCTTGTTGAATAAATTATGAATAGGGAAATAACCTTATGGCAGATTTAACCATTTTTCTACGACATCTGCATCTATCTGTCCTTCAAATATAGGAATATCAAAATTAAATTGTACCTTGAAAGGTGAGGTGCCTCCAAAGTGGCCGCTTGATGAAGACGTGCATGTTTTTATCGGCATGCGTTGAAGGATGTGGGAAAAATTCTCCATCATTTCGTCCCTCTGTCGCATGAGAGCTTGCTCAAGCAACAAACTAATAGAATCGTCCACTCTGTCATTTTTCTTTTCTTCCACCATGGAGGGTTTCTTGGGCATGTGAGAGCGATTTTACTCAAGAGAGAAAAGCTCAAGACCCAACTTGCTATACTCGGACCTCGTCGGGGACATGCACTAAAAAACGATCAAGAGCAACTTGCTCTGATACCATTGATCCAGATTATTTTCGGTACGAAATGAGAGTGGAGATATAAATGTATAGAGATATCTCGGATATCCAATAATATAACATAAATATATTAGAGATGCAACCATAAACACAGAGATAGAGTAATACACAATTTCTATTAATTAGTGAAATGTACAAAATCGTAGAAATACAGAGTGAAAGACTCGGTAGAGTGGTGGAAACTTATCTCCGAGAAGAGATGTGACAACTACTTTCATTCACAAGAATATGATTACAATGAAGCTTTAAAGGCCTTTTTAACATAAAGTAAATCCCAAACCCTAACCCTAGAAGATGAAAAACCAACAGTTTTGTGGACCCCGTTTTGGGTAGTTTGGTGTATCAACTTCTTAGGGGCATAACTTTGACATATGATCTCCGTTTTGGGTGCACGATAGACCGTTGGGTAAGTATTGTCGAGTAGATTAATTTTGGGGGCTCAATTAGAGCCTTTGGCTATAATTGAGGTGATTGATCCTGAAAAACCTTCATTTAGGCCCTCAAAATGGCCTCAAAAATTTAGGAACCGAAAAACTGCTAAAAATAGCAAATTGCCAGAAGACTATTTTGAGCCAGTTGGAATAGGTAGGTGGCCACCGATATCCACCTGGATCGCATATTAGAGGAACTAGTTCAATATTGAGGATGGAAAATCAGGATAATACCCTAAGGTTACCCATGTTCCATGGAACGCATAAGGAGGATTCGAAGAAGCATTGGTTCACATCCAAATCAATATGGTCTATGAAGAGGATCAAAGATGAGGCAAGGAATATTGCATAGATGGAAACCACGTTTAGGGATAGATCCTTGAAGTGGTACATGAAGTACAAGGCCATTGCACCAACGAGATGAAAAAGGTCCATGACGAAGATCAAGAGAGATCTACTTAAGGAATTTCAAAATCCCAAGTCATAGTCTCCATTTATTATGGAGATCAAGGAGATTAAGCAGAAACAAGGAGAAATCGTGTGGGATTATGACCAATGGTTCAATATTTTGTTGGATAGGTTGACGTTTTAGATCCAATACGTACAACATAGAGAGTGGTTTATTACAGGTTTACCCCCCATATCCGAGTCCCACTCACCTAACAATAGGTGACGACTCAAGAAAATGAAATAGAGATTACGATGTGCTTTGAGGCTACACCAGGAGGGGCAGATATATCAACAGGATTGACACAGGTGAAACCACAATTGGCCAATCTGATGATGTAGTTACAAGATACGGTGAAGGAAAAAATCATGTGCGAGCACGTATGGTGTACCACGTGATGGTTTGAGGGGAATCATAGAGATGAGTGCCATGTACTTGGAAAATATGTGGCGATAGGTGTGTCGATTCCATTTCCAATTGGGTCTAAGACATAATGGTGTGATATTTGCAGACAATGGGGCCATCTACCACCCCACTTCACAACATTGGAGAAATCCCAGGAGACACATCATACTCCGCAATGCGAATTATGTAAGTCCATGGGCTATGATGTCAACAAGTGTCAGTCGCTCTAGATAATGCAAGACCACACCCATGATGTATTCTGGGTGCAAGAAGAACATAAGGGTGGTGATCGTGGTGATGCTGAGAGAGGTGGCTATCAGGGAGGTCCAGGAGGTGGATATGGACATGGTCGCGAGCGAGGATATGTAGGAGGGGGAGGCAAACCCCCCAATTTATTTAATTATGGAGAAATTGGCCATGTATTAAGGTTCTGTACTAAATCATGTGCTCTTTGTGGGTATTGTTACAACCCCGAGCATGTCACAGAAGAATGTCTCGACTTGTTGAAAAAGTGGGAAGAAAAGAAGGTGCATTACAACATGGTGCATGTGGAGCCGCACATGAATAAGAAGAAGGATGAGGGGGTTGATGTCTGGGTGATAACCCGAGGAGGAGTGACAATATGAATGGAATTTGAGCACGGTGAAAGCTCGGGTCAAATGCTAGAGGGGAATATCAGAAAGGCTACACAACCCCATCCTAAATTCGATATTGCTCAAAAGAAGCAGTTTTTGCACTATGTGCAGAGGGCCCTTGAAGAAGAAAGAACATGAGAAGAGTTGTAGCACATGACTAAAATGTCACTTGAGGAGGCTCATATTCATGAAGACGTCCAACGCGCGACATAGAGGTCGCTAGAAGAGGCTCACACTTGTGAATAATTAAAACGCACGATGTAGAAGAAGCTCACATGCATGAAGAAATACAATGCATGACACATTCATTAGAAGAATCATGTGGACAAGAAGAGCTGTGATGCGTTGAGAAAAGAACGTTTGAGGAAAAATGCCTTGACAGTACCCCCGCTCGCAGTTAAGTCCTCAGCTCCTCCTCGGCAGAACACACCGGATGACGACATATATTTCACTTTCGTAGTAAAGTCTTCAACACTAACTCGACAAATTCCCCCCATTGTTAGCAGATTCATTCCACTTGGCACTCATCACGTGACTAACATGATTGAGGATGTTGATTGACACAAAGGAGGATCCTCTCAAGACATCCACACATTAGTTTCTCCTAAGCCCGACCCTCTTCCCTATTCTGGAGTCATTTCATCGCACTCAACAACACATAACTCTCCTCTTCGTGTTAATGGTGCAGGCCACAATAGAGCTAATGGTAGCTTGGCTCATTCTAATCGCAAGATGAAGTGCTGGAAAGTGCGCGAGTGTAAAACCAAATGTTTCCTCGGTCAAGACGTTTCCATGGATAGGGTTACTAGTCTTTCGAAGAAAGTGTCAGTGGGTAAGTTTTACTATTCCAAGATGAACAAATTACAATTGTTCGAATGGATTTTAGGTTTCTGAAAACCACATGTTGGCTACTATCCTAGGTTTATCTTACTGTCGAACCACTGGTTGGTTTTCCATTTTATTTATGAGTGTGATATTTTGAGAATATTGGGTTCTCCTTGGGTCATTGGAAGAGGAGTTTTGATGTTAAAACACTTGTATCCGGGTTTCAACCCACTCTTGGAAAGATTCTCGACTTTCCAATTGAATTTTGGTCAGTCAAGATCTTTGAGACAGTTGCAAATTTGGTTGGAAAATTTATTTACTTTGATGAGAAATCACTCCGTTCGAGTAATAAAAGGATCGCTTGGGTTCTGGTTGAGTTAGACCTGGATAAAGGTTTACCATATGCAATTGACATCACCATTGGGGATTCACACATCAATCAAAATGTGGACTTCTGGAAGGAACCTTTTCGCTGCCACTCCTACTAGAAAATGGGCCACCTTAAACCTAAATGTCTGGTTTCCAAGGAGTGCAACCACTGCAGTGGGAAACCAATGACAGGTTTAGACCTAGCTGAAGGTACTCTTTCGGGCCCCTTCGAAAGTGGTTCTTTCTTAGTTAAAATGCATCTCTTCTTTCCTTCATTCTTGAGTAAACTCTCCTTTGATGAGCTTGGTTATTTAAAAAGTAATGAAAGATGGGTTTTAGATATTTTCAAAGATTTTTGAGACCTGTTAATGAAATTTTTTGAAAGTTCCAGCATTCTTCATGAACCGAGCTCCTTAGATTTAGATTGTGACAGCCCTGGGGATACACAATCTAATCCCCCCACAGTTTCTATTTCGTCTGATGTTTCTCTCTCCAATATTTTGGATCTAGAGAAGGTTTCTACTATAGACAAAAGTTTGTTGACAAGTGGTTGCACTACTTTGTATACTACTACTAAAGTTTCAAAGATCTTGGAGAAATCCACATGTGGTATTTGTTCATTTATGAATCCTGTCCCTAGTTCGCAAGCTGTTAGATGTCCCTTTTTTGGCCCACCTATTGAAACACACAACCTTTTTCCCAAGGCCATTGAGACTTTATCTCCCACACCACTTCCCATATCTAACCAAACTACTTTACTTCCTCCCGTTTCAGATCGATCCAATGTAACCATCTGAAAGAAGGCCAGACCCCGCAACCCTAAGTTTCCTCCCCATGCCACTGAGGGTGGTTTGGATTAATTTGGTGAATTGTCCCCTATTCTTCTAGATATTGACAGTACTCATAAAACTGTTCTCCTTGTTTCCCTGGACCCTATCCCTGATAAGTTCTTCCTCCCGACCCTTAGAGAAATCCAACTGACCTCCCTTGTTACCTTATGATTATTTTATCCTTCAATATATGAGGGTTTGGGGGACCCTTAAAAATTTCCTCCCTCAAAGCACTTTTGAAACAAATTAATCCTGGCATCGTATTTCTGCAAGAAAACTTAGCGGTTGGTGATAAAGCTAAATGTCTTTTCCTCCAATGTTTTCCTTCGTGGAATGTAGTTGGTTTGGATCCAAGCAGACTCTCGGGTGGCTTGTTGAGTGGATGGAACCCAAAATTTTCTAAGATTTGTGCTTTTGACACCTTTGCAAGTATATATCTAGAAGGTAGATTCAAACAGTCCGCGAAAAAGGTTAAATTGATCAATTGTTATGCTCCCTATAAAGATAGGGAACTTTTCTGGAAACCCATTATCGATTCTGGATTACTAAGAGAAGAATGAATTATAGTGGGAGGTGACCTCAATTTCACCCTTTCTTCCAGGGAGGTGTGGGGAGATTTGGCCATAAGTGACTCGCTTGCAGACTATTTTACAAGCCTCATTCGATCATCTGGTTTAGTGGATATCATTCTGTCTAAATTAGATCCTATTTGGAGGAATGGGAGAGCAGATACAACTGGTATTTTGAAAAGAATGGATAGATTTCTTCTTGAAGAATCTCTTCTTGGAAATCATAGTAAGATCAAATCATGGATCGCCAATTCTACCATTTCAGACCATAATCCGATCTGCTTACAAATGGAATCATCCACCCTTAAATCTGCTCCCCCCTTTAAATTCAATAGCTCCTGGATCACTGATTCAGATTTTTCCTCCCTTATTAAGAAGACATGGCATACTATGGATAATTGGACAGACCCTTCATCTATTCAATTGCTGTGTGAAAAATTGAAGAATTTAAAGAAAGTTGTGGTTCTTTGGCAGAAGGACAAAAAAAATCAATTACAAACACAACTACACCAAATTGAAGTTAAAATGGTAGAGATATTTGAGAAGTTCCCATCTCAAGTGTTTGCATAGGAAGATCTGGATATCCTAAGGGCGTTGAAAATATACTTGCTATAAAATAATCAACTTGGAGGCTTAGAAGTCGGGCTATTTGGCTTAATAAAGGTGATAATAATACTATTTTTTTTCATAAGTTTTCCACACAAAGAAGAACACCAAATACTATATGGGATACAATATATGATGATGGTGTTCGCCAAACAACTCATAATGAGATTAAGAAGATCGCATATAAACATTTTAAAGATTAGTACAATGCGATAGAGGAAGAGGACACCGACAACCAAATTAAGGTCCTTGAGAATGTGCCAAAGTTTTTTAGTGATTCAAATAGTGATGAGATTGGAAAAGTTGTTTCTTTAGAAGAAGTTAAGGAAATTGTCTGCACTATGCCAAAGGACAAAAGCCCAGGCTCGGATGGCTGGACTCAGGAACTCTTTCAGACTTTTTTTGATATTTTTGGGGAGGATCTACACAAGGTCGTCGAAGAATCCAGATGTTATGGCTTGATATCGGGTGCACTCAATGCTACCTTCTTTGTGCTTATACCCAAGGTAAGCAAACCAGATTCCTTTCATGATTATAGGCCAATTTCCCTCTGTAACTTTGTTTAAAAGTCACATCCAAAATCGTTTCCACACAGATGAAAGACAAATTGGCTTCTTGTATCTCCTATGAATTGTTTGGGTTCTTAAAGGATCGTTTAATCTTTGATGCCATGGGGATAGCACAATAATGTTTTCACTCTGCTTAATCTAAGAAGTTAAGCACCATTATTCTAAAATTGGATTTGAAGAAAGCATATGATAAGGTGAGCTAACAATTTATCAGAATGCTATTAATACAGATCGGGTTAAAATGGGAAGTTACCCAATGTATTATGGCTTGTATTACCTTTGTTAACATGACAGTTTTAATTAATATCTCCCCGATCGAATTCTTTAAGAGTTTTCGAGGGCTACAACAAGGCTGCCCTCTCTCACCCCTGTTATTTCTATTGGTTGTTGAATGCTTAAGTAGATTATTGAAAAAGGTTGTGATAGAAGGAAACTTTCATGGAATCAAAGTTTCTACAGAGACCATAGTCTCTCATCTACTCTTTGTTGACGATGTTCTAATTTTAGGTATTGGAAATTATGAAGATTGGATGGAATTCAAAACCATCTTATCTAGTTTTTTCCTTGCCTCTGGTATGGATGTTAACTGTCAGAAATCATTCTTTCTTGCACAAAACATAGATCCCAGCTTGGAACAAAGGATACAATCAACTTTCAACATACAGTTCATCAATATTGTGGAAGGTATGGAATATCTAGGGTTTTATTTAAAACCAAACAACTACAGGGTAGCGGATTAGACTTGGATGATTCAGAAAATTGAGAAGAGAATTGGAAATTGGAAATTCCGATGGCTCTCTTTAGGAGGCGGACTGGTCTTAGCGAAATCAGTGCTACAAAGCCTCCTTGTGTACTGGCTCAGTTTAGTGAATATTCCTACAACTATTTTACACAAGATTCGACATCTCATGGAAAATTTCATTTGGAGAGGAGCCAACAAATATACAGGCTTTCACCTAACCAAATGGAAAAAACATTGCTAGTCCAAAGGAAAATGGTGGATGGGGTATAAGGAGTATATTCTAGTTTGCACAATCTTTGGCTGCTAAATCATGCTGGAGAGGTCTATTTGGCAATAATCTGTGGAGTAGGATCCTTAACAAAAAATATTTAAAAGGAGTTGATCTGACCTCTTGGCTACACAAAGATGACTGTAAGTTCCCAGTTGCCTCTATTATCTGGATTTTTTTTATGGCTTCTATGCATATTATTAAGCGTTGGTTGGATTGGCAAATAGGATGTGGTAATAAAGTCATTATCGAGAAATATCCTTTCATAGGAGATAATGCTTCATACAAACTCTCATGTTCCTTAGTTCAACACCTCAACAACCTGCATATTTATTCTTTAGCACATGTGACATTACCAAATGTACCTAGTTATACACAAAGATGGATAGAGGCCAATCAAATTGGACTGTCAGGGGACTTGGCAACATAATGGAACAACTTCCTTTTAATATTGAAAAGAAGTGGAATTGTTCTAAATAATTCCAATGACAAGATTGTGTGGTCATGGAAAATGGCTATGTGAATAATAACCGCTAATTTAGCATATTAGTCCATTTCTACCACTGAACAAAATGACAGAACTAGATGGTGGTTTAAGGCTATTTGTAAGGTTAATATTCGAAGTAAAATCACTTTCTTCATGTGGTTATGTCTGAAGGAAAGTATCATCATTGGTGCAAATTATAGGAAAAGGGGAGGCATTGGACCTACAATTTGTAGTATCTGTCTCAATGATGAAGAGACAACTTCATCATCTTTTTATACATTGTGAAACCACACAATTCATATGGAAAGAAATCTTAAACTGTCTCAATATTTCAGAAGCTTGGAAGTATTCCACTTTGGAAGATAATTTGTTGTAATGGTTCACTCAATTCACAAAGATGAGACATATTCCTTTTCTGGTCATATGGAGCATCTGGAAGTACATAAATAAAATCTTATTTGAGAACCGGTGAAGAGAAGACTCTAGAATAGTAACAAAAATCTTACTCACTATTAAGGAACACAAAAAGTCAGGTGAAGTAGACAAATTTGATTATATACTTAATCCAGTCTTCTTTGACTTCAAGAGAACATCATATTTCTGAAATTGATAACTATATGCTATTTTAAAGTTAGATATCAATGTTACACCATATTTCTCAAATTGATAGCTATACGCTATTTTAAAGTCAGATATCAATATTACACCATAATTCTCAAATTGATAGCTATATGCTATTTTAAAGTCAGATATCAAAGTTCGACATTCTAAAATTGATAGCTATATGCTATTTTAAAGTTAGATATCAATGTTACACCATATTTCTCAAATTGATAGCTATATGCTATTTATATCAATGTTACACCATATTTCTCAAATTGATAGCTAATAAAATCAAATATCAATGTTCGACATTCTAAAATTGATAACTATATGAGATTTTAAAGTCAGATATCAATGTTACACCATATATCTAAATTGATAGCTATATGCTATTTATATCAATATTACACTATAGCTATATGCTATTTATATCAATATTACACTATATTTCTCAAATTGATAACTATATGCTATTTTAAATTCATATATCAATGTTACACCATATTTCTCA
Organism: Picea engelmannii; assembly: GCA_009831015.1. NCBI lineage: Eukaryota > Viridiplantae > Streptophyta > Pinopsida > Pinales > Pinaceae > Picea > Picea engelmannii. The sequence goes on from WSFP011451890.1 coordinate 14,702, forward strand.
AATTGATAGCTATATGCTATTTTAAAGTCATATATCAATGTTACACCATATTTCTCAAATTAATAGCTATTACACCATATTTCGCAAATTGATAACTATTACACCATATTTCGCAAATTGATAACTATATGCTATTTTTAAAGTTCATATTTCGCAAATTGATAACTATATGCTATTTTTAAAGTTCGACATTAGATGCAAAGTTTTCCTTTACATTTTGATAAATAAAGTACATGATAATATGTATAGCAAATAGACATAAGACAATATAATTTTATTGTATATACCAACAAATAGACAGAAGACAATATAATTTTATTGTATATACCAAATAGACAGAAGACAATATAATTTTTTTTTTGAATAATTTACTTATATGTTAAACTATGAAAACTTTTGAGGCGACTTCAAGAGAACACCATATTTCTTCCCACTTGATTCTTATAGAATAATAAACATATAGAAACAAATCCCCTATTTTATTATTTTATATGTATTATTGTTTTATATATAGAAATTGCTTGTTTTTACTTTGACTTGTTTTTATATATATCATCTTTATATTTATCACATATTTTTTTAACAATCACACAAATCATCTTTAACATCCACTATTTCCAATCATATAAATCATCTTTATATTTATCACATATTTTTTTTATCAATCACATAAATCATCTTTAACATAAGTCATCTTTGTATGTGAGATGAAGAACACACCAATCATCTTTAACATAAGTCATCTTTGTATGTGAGATGAAGAACACAACAACGAGATTTTTTTTATCATCTTTCTATGTCAAATGAAGAACTTATCTAAAACAGAGATTTAATCTTTTTGAGCACCGAAAGTTTTTTCTTAAATTCATAATCCTTTTATTTTGAATCTTTAGAGACATTTTTTCATTCCTTTGTAGATAAAAGGACATTTTCATCATTTTAAATAAAAAGAGAATTTTTTGAGCACCGTGGGATTTTTGGCTCGAAATTTTTTCTTTTAATCTCGACTCGAGATTTTGGTGCTTTTGAGCACCAAAAGTGGGAATCACTTTGGTGCCCTTGATCACCCAGATATTTTTAATGAGCATCGACATATTCTTATCTCGATGGTTTTGAATTCTCTTTTATGCCCTACAAAGTTAACCAACATTTAATAAATTGTTTTTACGATACAGAACATAACCTGATAAATGTTTTTATTATACAAAACATAAAAACAGCATTGAACAAATTGTTTTAGAATAAAAACAAACAGTCTATTTTTATGATATCATCCAGAAAATCGTATATTTTGATAATATCATCCAGCCTACCAACAAGAATCTTACAGAGCACTACATTAAACCAAAACGACAAAATTTCAGCGACACAGACCACATAGACAAATCTCAGACAACTAAACTTCGTTTTATATTCATGTATGGATAAAAAGCAAGGGCAATGAATACCATGGAAATGGTAAAGCTTATTTACAGAGATAAAAAAATCCACACCTCTGAACAACAAATTTAATGCAAACTTCACATATGAGCACTGCTCTCTACATAACAGAACCCTAACCCTAACCCTAACCGTATCTACTCAGTAGTTCTTGTTTCGGGGGGATGTGATCCCACTTCAGCACCACCACCAGCATATGCTGCCGTTGCTGTTGGGTCGGTACTGATGGCAGGGTTACTCATCGCAAAGCCCGGCATGGGCGAGAGCTGCCCATGGCCTCCATAGTCCAATCCACCGGTATAAAACGCTTGGTTTCCATAACCTGCACTAGGGTTCATCTGGTCATACCCGGGAGCGCCATCGGCAGCATTAAAATACGGATCGAACCCTAGCTGCTGCCGCGCATAGTTGGCCTGCTCTTGGGCTAGACGGAGAAGTCGGTCTGCGTCCTCGGTAGTAGTATTGCCGGCGCCCGGCTGCATGGTGGTGGTGGTGGTGGTGGAGTATTCGGTCACTTGCTCCGTAACGTCTCCCCCGGGGGTGACGTAGACCTCTCGTCTCGTGTACACGGCGCTCACCGGCCCCACGTCTTGCGCTTCACCCGCCTGGAAGGGCAGGGACATGGAGGAATTGTAAGCCTGTGCCACTTCTTGATCTTCAAGAGATTCAGGAGACATGGCGTCGTCCGTGGTAGTGACCGTCATGGGAGTTTCCTGCACTGAAACGTCCGTCTCCTGCCTGCGGTCTTGATCTCTGTCGGCAATAACTCCATCGTTACGGATCTGAGAAGTGCTTTTCAACTGTGCCATTTTTCGCTTTGAAGTCGGGATACAGGTTATCAGATTCGTGCGAGATATCGAAGTGGAAGAATGTGCAAAATGAGAGGAATGTATATATGGAAGAATGTGCAAAATGAGAGGAATGTATATATATTGGAGGCAACAAGCCGTGGGACAGACACGTATAGAGTTCGATTTCTGTTCGGTGGGAATATAATGTCTAATGTTTTGACGCGTCTGCTCATATATGTCGGGAGAAGATTAGTTTCTGTTAGACGTGTCATACGACATAATTCTTTTTTCTCAATTCACTGATACTTGCGAAATCTGTGTCACGCAGTGGCTTCGCCTCCTACCATGTCGCAGGCAACGGCTCCTTGGATCATAACAGTTACAAGCCTGCCACGTTACACGTCACAGAACACGCTGCACCCTATTCAAACCTGCCATGTTACACGTTACAGAACCCATTGCACTCTATTCAAAATTTTCATGCGTTAGCGATTTACAAGATTAACATAGAAATTTCGCACAGAAATAAATGCTTGGTATTGTTTAGCATAGGTACAATGTCTCGATAAAAGAGTATTTTTAAAATTTCAAAAAAATGTTACTATTTTTCCAAAAAGTTGTGTTTTTTCAGGAGTTAAAAATCTGAAATTCTATATCTTCTCACAGTTTTCCCAATTTCAACCACTGATACTAAGATTTTAAATTACAAATACCCAATATATTTTTCAGAAACTACAAATCTATCATTATCATTCACTATAGCCAATAATATAATTAGAGTAGATCCATCTTAAATTAAAATAAGGTATCAAATCTTTCAAGATGTAAATTTTTTGCATCTCTAAATATTTATAATAAATTTTTAATTAAAAAGGTTTTATGTTGGTTCTTTATATATATAATAGTAATAATAATAATCTATTTTTAAGGTTACAGCCAAGCCAACACATCAAATTGGTGTATGAGACCCCCTCCCCTTAACGATTTTTGAACTTGTGATCTCTTAAGAGAAAACACATGTTCTTAACCATTAGGCCCACTCAGGCTGTATACACTACATGTCAATTCCATGTTGAACATTAGAAAAATTACATATCTCCTCATACTAAAAAATGTACTATTCAAATGTTTTAACCATAAGAATTATTTTTCCTTTATATATATAGAAATATTTTGCATGTTACCAATATTTTTTTAAATGACACTTGTTAACTCCATAATAAGCATTGAAGGAATTACACATTTCCTTCAAACAAGCAGAAAAAAAAAAACACCTACTCACAATAATAATTTTTTACTTTCAATTTCTCTCTCTATATAAAATTCTTATACAATTATTTTTCTTAAGGTGGAAATTGGAAACAAAATTAAATGACAGGTGTCAACCCCATGTTCAATTGAGCATGAAAGGGAATTACACCTCTACTTCATACTCCACTATTAAAAAAAATCTAATTAATATTTTTTTAAATGTCACATATCAACTCCATATTAAGCATTAAATGAATTACACTTCTCCCTCTTTCTAGGAAGTAGAAAGCACCTATCAACCAAATAACATTTTTTTTACTTTCAGATTCTTTTTTCTCTACTTCTTTCTATATCTAGAGTTGATATACAAATATTTTACTTCTAAATAACCAAATATTTTATTGATGGAGACATTGAAATATTTTTTTTAGGAATAATTTTTTTTTTTTTTTTTTAAGAATTCTTTGCCTAAATAATTATTTTTTAAAATCCTATCATCATACAAATTACAACAAAAGAGTGCATTTGAATGAGTTCAAAATAATTAATCATGCAATACCGTATTGTTTTCTATTTCATGTTAATGTTTAAAATGACCTTGTTTAACTGTTCTACAAAACCGTATTGTTTTCTATTTGCCGCTTGTCCTTGCTCTCGGAAGAGCAAGCGATGAATCCCTTCCTCAGGCAAGGAACTTTCTCTATGAATCGACGGAACCACAACCCTTGACCCCCAAACCTTGAACTCGACCTACACCGGCACAGAACTCGTCGACTCTACAACTCACCCTACGGAACAGGAGGTTCTACCTCGATTTGATGGATGATGCTTTACTAAGGCCCAATTGGACAGACGGGTGGCGTGCGTGCATTTACTGGAGAGGTCTTCCGCATCGGTGCATGGAGAAGACATATTCCGGGAGAGGCATTGATTGATTGAATTGATTGATTCACTTGATAACCGATAATATGTTTAAAATGATTTTGTTTAATTGTTTTACAAAATGTTTTTTTCAGTCATATAAATCTGTTTCAAATTACAATTTTTTGTTGTTTAAAATCTATTTTTGAATATAAAGATGAATTCAACATGTAAATTCTTGAAATACTGGAATTATACAAAAATAATTACTCAAATATGTTTATCTAACAGTTTTTTTCTAGACAAATGTCCCATAAAAAATAATCCTAATAATTTTCTGATATTTAGATTAAAACGTTTAAAATTATAAAAAAGAAAAACATAAACAATATTGTGTTAATTTTGTTTTAAGATTACTATTTTTTCATCTAACTCATAAAAGGATTACTTGTTTTGAATTTCTAGTCCATGGGACCATAATTTCCACTATGAGTAACTCAGAAAGCTCATGATGAAAAGTAATCCTTGATTTATTATTTGTTAATTAGATATGTTTGTCTTAAAATCATTTAGAATTTTTTTAATTCAAAGTATTAATTTTTTTTTT
>ML872181.1:0-19203 GCA_009831015.1 Picea engelmannii
TTTTTTTTAAGTAGTTAAACCAAAATTTTAAAATAATAATTCATTAAATCTCTATATATCAATAAATCTTTAGACATAAGTATTTTAATAATATTCTTATCTCTATATCCTACTGATTTCTCTCAAACAACATATCTCCATTGACTTCTTTCAATAAGACACACAGACATATTTCTTATACATCTTATCTCCATTCACGTGTACATCTCCATTGATTTCTCTCAATGCTTATATGTATATGTCTTATCTGCATTGATTTTTTTCTCTCTGAAATCTCATGCCTTTATATCTCATCTTCATTGATTTATCTCTGACATTTCACACCATCTCAGACTACATCTCCATTGATTTCTCTCAACTCTTATATTTGTATATGTCTTATCTTCACTAATTTCTCCCAGTACACGTCTTATCTCCTTTAATTTTTTTCTCATGTTACAAGACAAGAATTTGATTTGATGGGTAGACTTTCCCTACACGTTTTTGGGCATTTTACAAAAAAAGAATTGGATTTGATGGTTAGACTTTCCTTACACATCTTTGGGTGTTTTACACAACAAGCGTTGCAGCTCTGGAAGCTCCTTGGCATTCTGGATCCTTTTCTTTCTTCTTCGCTTCGCTCTTTGATCGTTGTCGTCATGGGCATTAATTTTAATTTTCTGGCGATTTTTGTTCGATCCGATCAGTTGACTGTTCTGTTATGGGTGAATTGTAAGATTGTTTATCAGGAGAAGCCATGAATTCATCGTATGCTCGTCATTGTTCATCAAGACATGAATAGGCATTGCATCCTCCTCCTTTGACAACTCAGAAAGATTTAAATTCATTGCCCTTAATGAATATATCTCCCTCCACGGACTCGATTGGAGGAGGAGCAAAGACTTATGTTTGCTCTCAAATGACTCATGCAAGGTCCTTCCACTATCGTTTGCATAGAAAATCAGAGTCTCTTTCTACTGCACACGGCCACTCGTCGTCGCTGCCTCCTCCTTAGGATCGTTCTCATCCTCTTCATCCTTCTGCTGCGTCGCCATCGATGGCTGCTATGGATTCCAATACCGTGGAGGCGCAGTGAATCCGTCCAGAAAAGAAACATCATATTACTTAATAGAGGCCCTTTTCTTTATCGCATATTGCTTATTGAAACTATATAAAGCCATTCCGCAACACAACAGTAATAATCTTTTTATCAATTTTGTGTAAATATATAGGATCTTATCCACTATTTACATGAATTACTGGCAAAGTTCCATGCTGGCTCTTTTGATGTGATGGCGATGCTCCTGCATCATACTCCTCGGCTTGAAAATTTTCATGGGCTCATGTCCATGAGCTCCTGCATGGTCTCTCCATGCTTCTGTATCATTGCTTCGCTTTCCCAGCTGGCATCTTCCACTGGGTGATTCTTCCACTTGACCAGATACTCGAAGTATTCCTTTCACCTAGTCCTCTTACCCACTCTCTTGTCCAGTATGCACTCCATTTGTGTCTTCTCTGCTATCGGCATCTGCTTCTGCCACTGGATCATTGGTTGCTCAGTTGCAGTCTCTGCTTCTTCAGCCCTGTACGGGTATAAATCTGCGATATTGAATATCATAGATATCCCGATGCCATCCGGAAACTCAATCTCATAAGCATTCTCTCTGAACTTCCTCAAGACCTTGCATGGCCTGATTTTCTTCATTTTCAGCTTATTGTATGTTCCCCTTGGGAACCTGTCCTTCCTCAAATGTGCCAGAACTAGATCACCAACTTCAAACTGAAGTTGTCTCTGATGTTGATCTGCTTTGTGCTTGTACTCATGATTTGAGTCTATCATTCGTTGCTTCACCTTGCTATGAAGTTATTTCATCGCCTCAGCGAATTCTTCTGCACTAGCGTTGCTAGTCGCAGTTTGTTCTGAATCTCTCAGCTTAGAAACTCCCCTCGGTTGTGTCCCATACACAATCTGAAATGGACTCTTTCCTGTGCTCCGATTCACTGAGTTGTTGTACAGGAACTCTGCCTGTGGTAATATGTTGTCTCAGTTGCTATGGTGTTCCATCACCAAGCTTCTCATCAAGTCTCCCAGACTTCTGTTGACCACCTCTGTTTGCCCATCCGTTTGAGGATGGTAAGCTGAAATAAATGCTAAGTTAGTTCCTAGATTCTTCCATAGCATCCTCCAAAAATGCCCTATGAATTTTGTGTCTCTGTCTGAAACTATGCCTTTCGACAATCCATGAAGTCGAATGACCTCCTTGAAAAACAAGCTCGCGATGTGAGTCGCATCGCTCGTCTTCTGGCATGGGATAAAATGTGCCATCTTTGAAAACCTGTCCACTACTACAAAGATGGAATCAAATCCTCTTTGCATCCTCGACAATCCCAATACAAAATCCATGCTAATTGCCTCCCATGGCCTCTCTGGTATGGGCAATGGCTGATAAAAACCTGCATTCTTCTTTCTCCCCTTCGAATGTTGACAAATTCGACACCTATCAACAAGCTTCTTGACATATGCTCGCATGACTGGCCAAAAATATGACTCGCTCAGCTTTGCAAATGTCTTGTCATGGCTAAAATTCCCTGCCAATCCACCACTGCATTTTTCCTTAAACAAGTTCTCCCTCATGGAGCAATTTGGAATACATAGTTGATTTCCTCTGAAAAACAATCTCTCCTGGATCATATAATCTATCCACAAACTTCTGTCTCTGAGAACTAGATTCTCATCTGCTTCATACGCTTCTCCGAAATCTGCATCTCCTGCATACATGTCCCTTAGGTTTTCAAAACCCAATGTTTTGACTCGGAACTCCTGCAGCAACAAACATTTCCTGCTCAAAGCATCAACCACTTTGTTAGCAGTACCTGCAATATGCTTAATCACAAACATGAAATTTTTCATATACTCTACCCATTTTGCATGTTTCTGATTCAACTTCTCCTGTTGACTCACAAACTGTAATGCATGATTATCATTGTACAATACAAATTCTTTTGGGATCAAGTAATGCCTCCACTTCTTTTATTCCTGTATGATGGCATAAAATTCTTTATCATATGTGGAGTACTTCAATTTATCCTCATCCAGCTTTTCACTGAAATATGCAACTGACCTGTCTTCCTGACTCAAGACCGCTCCTATGGCATATCCGCTTGCATCACATTTCACCTGAAATGTCTTCTGGAAGTCTGACAACACCAACAATGGTCGTTCTGTGATCTTCCGCTTCAACAGATTGAAGCTCTTCTCAGCCTCTATTGTCCAATTAAAAGAATTATGTCACTTCTTCACTGTGTCCATCATTGCTGCAGTAATTCCACTGAAATTCCTGATGAATTTTTGGTAGAAACTAGCCAAACCATGGAAACTTCTCACCTCGAAAACATTTCTCGGTGATGGACAATTCTTAATCACTTCCACCTTACTCGGATCCATCTTCAACTCATTCGCCGAAATAACAAAACCCAAGTAAATGAGTTTTGTCTTCATGAATGAATATTTCTTCATGTTGATCAATAGCTTCTCTTGTTGTAGCTTCCTCATCACAATAGCCAAGTGTTTCAAATGTCCAACCTTTGTCTTGTTGAAAATCAGTATATCGTCCAGATATATGATGACAAACTTCCCGATGAATTCCCTCAGGACTTCGTGCATCAACCTCATAAAGGTGCTTGGTGCATTCGTCAAATCAAACGACATGACTAGCCACTCATACAATCCTTCGTTTGTTTTGAAGGTTGTCTTCCATTCATTGCCTTCCCTCATGTGAATCTGATGATATCCACTCTTCAAGTCAATCTTTGAAAAAAATTTACCCCACTCAGGCAATCCATCAGATCATCCATTCTCGGCAATGGGAACCTGTACCTGATGGTTATCTTATCGATCGCTCTCGAATCGGTACACATTCTCCAACCTCCATCCTTCTTTGGACTTAGCACTATCGGAACAACACACAGACTTGGGATTTCTCTAACCAATCCTTTGTCCAACAAATCCTGTACCTGATTCTTGACCTCCTCATTTTCTTGCGGCATCAACCTGTACGCAGCTTTGTTCGACAAACTAGCTCCTGGTATGAGGTCTATATGATGGCTCACACTCCTCATCGGTGGCAACGAATGAGGTAATTCGTCCATGATGATGTCAGCGAACTCTCCCAGCAGTTCCTGAATCGCATCTGGTAAGTCATCCACTCTTGTGCTAGTCATAACAATCCTCGGTTTTCTGACCACAAAGAATTGTGGATCTTCCTTCTTCTCCATCTCTGTAAGAAGTTCCTTCCCACTCATGAGAAGTATTGTGTTTCTTACCTCTGGCTTCACCTCCTTATCCTTTATCGGAAGCAACGTATGTGTCCTCCCATCCTTCTCCAAAGTATATGTGTTCATTCTCCCATCATGAACCACATTTCGGTCATATTGCCATAGTCTACCCAGCAATAAATGACATACATCCATGGGAATGACATCACATAGTATTTTATCATTACATCCCCCTATCTTGAATTCAACTAAACATTGTTTAGTAACACTCACCTGATGTCCCTTCTGTAGCCATGAAACTTTGTATGGACTCGTGTGATTAGTTGTCTCCAGCTCTAATTTCTCCACCATCTCGATCGAAACGAGATTATCTGTGCTACCACTGTCAACAATAACCTTGCATTTCCAGTCCTTGGTTTTGCAAGCTGTCCTGAACAGCCTGGTTCTTTGAGCTGAACTTTCCTGCACCTCTTTCTCAGGTGTCAAAAGGACTTTGTGCACTGTTAGTGACCTTCCACCTTCGGTGTCTTCATTCTCAACATCACGCCTCTGTACTTCAGCGATGTGAGCTTCTCTATTATCCTTCTTTTTCTCTGGACACTCGAATGACTTGTGCCCATTTTTTCCACATGTGAAGCATGTGATAACTCCACCTCTTGCTCTTCCTCTACCTCTGGTATGAGGAAAAGTATTTCCATCAGCATATCCTCCACTCTGATCTCTATGTTTCCCTCTTTGTTCAACATGTGGTTGTCCTCGTTGTGAGGTTCCACCTCTCTCAACCTTACCCTGAGGTTTCTTCCATTCCTCCTTGGGCTTCTGATATTTTTCCTGGGCAACTGCCTTTCCTCTGGGCTGACTTCTGCCTCGCCCTCTCTGACCTTGCTTACGGCTCAGCTTCTCTTCGGCTTTCAGAGCCATCTGATAAGCATCCTCCATCGCTCTGATGGTAACCATGCTTAATTCATCCTGAATGTCATATCTCAGACCATTCAGTTATCTGGAAACCTTCTCATCATCGCTCTCCTGATGACCTGCTCTGATGTTCAGTCGATAGAATTCCTCAGTGTATTCTTTCACTGTCATCAGTTTTTGTCTCAGGTTCTACATTCTCCTGAATAGTGTAATTTGATAATCCCTTGGGATGAACTGCTCTTTCATCTTTGCAATCATTCAATCAGAACTCTTGATCTTTTTCTTGCCCTTACAGCGTCTATCGGCTTGAAGCTCATCCCACCATAATGCTGCATGTCCTTTCAACCGTGTGACAACATGTTTGACCTTCTTCTCCTCTTCAATATCTTCATAATCGAAGTAGGTGTCAAGAGCTCGGATCCAATCCAATAGCTCCTCTGCATCCAGATTCCCCTCATAGACTGGAATGTCCATCTTCACCTTCGCACCCATCCTGGCGATAGCTTTAATCAGTCATTCATTGGCTGCATCTTCGGCTGCAACTTCTTCGTGTTGTTCAGCTTCAACTTCACCTTCAGAATCACTAAGATCCCGTGCACCAGTTGTGCATCTCTGCGCGGCCTCCATATCTTCTAGTCTTGCTCGAAGATCTCGCATTTGCCTCTCCATTTCTGGATTTCCTACCGGCCTACCTCTTCTTCTCACCTCCCTATCTTCTGGGTCAGGTGACTATCTTTCTCTTCTGGGCGGCATGGTGAATTCTCTCTCTCTGCTATAGAAAACAAAGAACTTATTCCCGCTCTGATACCACTCTGACGCACATGCACCACCCAACACGAGCACATCTGCTCACACAGGACCTTCTTCTCCTCTCGGCCCGAAGAACTCAACGGTTCTTCTATTCCCCAATCGGGAAATCTGCACCCCACAGATTCTCTTCGTCGCGATCCTCTCTCCTACCTTTCGAAGGATCGGCACTCGCAACTCCGCGATTCCAACATCCAAGCGCTACACCCTCGGATCCCTGAGACCCAACGCGTCAGTCAACTCACTGACTTTTCCCCTGCCGGGACTTCTTCACTATCGTAGCCTTGCGCACTCGTGACCTCGCTACTCGCAATACTGACCTTTTGGTTCTCCAACCTTCGATACCTGAGGTGCCGAAGTTCCGATGTGCACGTGTGAATTGACTCGTCCACACCTGTTACTTCTCTCGGGACTTCCGTGCTATCGCTACCTCGCTCCCTCGCGACTTCGCTGCTCGTGACTCCCAGCACTCGGTCCTCCAAATCCCGAGTCTCGATGTGCCGAAATGCCGATATTCTCCTGTCGCGATTTCGCTACCTCGCGCCCTCGCGACCTGAACCTCCCAATACTTGGGTTTTCAACTTACGAGCCCCAAGCTCGCGAGATATCCTATCTCCGCCACCTATCTTCCACTCACTCCTGTGGCCCCACATGCTTATGTCACTATCGGTATATCGCACCTCATGACTTGCATATCCAAATCTTCTACACTTTTCTCACGAGATCCCGATAGGCGACCTCACGACTAATACAATGGCCCTGGCCGACTTGTATCAACGCTCTACCCTCCTGAGCTTAGAACTTCTCCGCGCCTATGCCGTAACTTCCTTGCACCTCTGCAAGATCCAATGGCCCACGGGACTTCGCAAAATCCCCTCGGATGATTTCGTCCGTCCGTTCTTCTTCTAACACTTCTTCGAAATGAAACAAGAGCTTCCTTCATGAAGACCTCTCCACCTACATGCAAGTTTTCATCACTTGCTCGAACGTTTTCAAGCACAACTTCTCTATGAAATCCTTCGATGAATTCGAAGGCCCACTCCCCCTAAGCTCGTTCTCAACTTCTCAAGTCCTTTGAGAACTCCTTGCACGCATTCCTTGTGGCAAATCTTCAACAAATTTCTAAGTGTTGAAGTTCTTCGACCCTGCGCACCCCTGCAGCAGCAGTCTTCCAATACTTTTCTCAGAATTGCAACTCTAAGACTCCACTTGGCCTGCACACTCCTTGCACGGAACTGTGCCTATCTGCACTCTTGAGGAAATGAGAAAAAAAACCTTCTCTAATTGAACCCTGCAGTCGCGCACTCCTTGCGGACAAATTCAACTACACTCCTTGCAGGAATCTTCTGGCTCACTTAGAGAAACAATTGAAACTCATTCATTCAACCCCTCAGACTTCAATTCAACCATGTAATCACATACACATCATATAAAATCACATGTATGACAGGAAGCAAATATTCATGAGCATAGTATCAATACACACAGAATAGACACATAATCATAGATTTGAATCAAAGCTTTCTTCTATTAATTCAATATCTGTACATGGATGTTCTCTACACAGTTCTCTGCTTGCTCTTCTCTTCTCACTTCTGAATGATAATAATACAATGATACAATGAGGGTGTCTATATCCGTTTTCCCTCTCGAATTTCTAAGCTATCAAATCTAGAATTAAATATTCTATCTACCAACATTAACTATCTTAAATGCGTCATCTACCTAAGGACGAGAGCTATCTGCTCAAGGTTCATTACAACATACAAGTGCGCCTTTTCTTAAATGACTTCATTTAAAGACTTGCACAACAATTCCCAAAGTATTTTCAAAATGTGTGCTGGCTCATCCAGTTGTTCCCGCTCCACGCTGGCTCGCTTGATGTGCTGGCGATCCTCTTGCATCAGAAGCCATCATGAAATCGACCTTATGTGCATTCGCATTGAACATGTTAAGATACATATTCCAGTTAAAAGAGGTTGTGCAATTCTTCCTCTCTTCCAACCCATTTCTAAAGTTAACATACATATTCTAGTTAAATGAGCTTGTGTAATTCTTCCCCTTCAAACACATTTCTGAATTAATTTGACAATCCATTTCATATATATAAGTAAATTCATTTCCCCTTTAATCAAAAGTAATAAAGTTCAAAATTTCGAGTAACAGAAGGTCTATATAACTATTTAATTTTATTAGAGGTCTTGTAACAACCCAAATTGGATGTAGACCTTGCAGACCATGTTGGCATAAAGAAAAAATACAAATGTCGTGGGTGGTGAAGCCCAGGTTTTAGTTTTGAAATCCGGCTTTGATACCATATGTAACACCCATCGAGGATATTAGAGAATTAATAACTCATTAAATAAATATGCATTATAACAACTTTGCTTTAACATAATTTCATTTCATTTACACAATTCTTCTACATTTTCTCAATGATAAATCTAAATAACATGATGAAATAAGTAATAGGTTAACTCTAAGATTTACAAATTAAAACAAAAGTATATACAAAATATCAACAAAAAATACCACTGAAAAATACCTCTTCCTTAGTTTGTCGAAGCTCATCAATTGTAATGTAGTCATAGGCGCTTCCAAGCATTCTTTTCCCGCTTTCCCAAAGTGAAACAACAGAATCCTCCCTACCAACTAAGAGCCTAGCCGGCTTCCTAGCTCCAAGAAACATTTCATTTTCTTGGTCCTCCATGCCCGTGACTCCAAGAATAGAAATGCACAAATGCTCAAAGAAAACTATCACAACAATTGTATCTTCAAAGAATTTCAAAACCTCTCATCATGCTCAAATCTCTCCATCCCCTTCTCTCTACTTCTCCTCCCTATTTATCAAGTTTCCATACACACTTCCCTAGGTCTCCTCAACCACCCTGATTATTATCCATCAACCTCCCTTATCTAAATATTTTGGGAAAATATTAAAATAAAACTAGATATAAATGAATTGCATTAAACAATAATAAATAGGATAAAAAGTCTTTATTCTCATGCTAGCTAATAAATGTTATTTGATAATTTTCCCCAAAATGTACATAACTCCGAACCATGCTCATTTAATTCATCACACCCACCATCTATCAAATTCAAGAAGGTATTTAATGCTTCTATATATTTGTATGCGATATAATCTATATATTCAATAAACATTCAATTAAATAGTTAATAATTTACTTTAATAATTAATACATTAATTACTTATACTAGTGTAGATGGGTAGGGTATGTGTGCATAGCTAGCGGACACATATCTCATGCATGTAATAATGATAAACAATCATTTCCTCTAGTGCATAGTTCCTATATGATCACCAAGACATGTAGGACAATAGATCAAGTAATGCCTCATTTAATAATCTTAACGAACTAAATTACACCAATTCATCAATAACTCATTGTCACACTTAAAATATCATTTGGAAATCAAAGAGATTTTTAAACATGGTAGGAACCAAGTGAGTAAACAATAGTGACATCTCTAATCCCCAATCAGTATTCTCAAATAACATCGAAGCATCCTTCCTTCCTAACCTACTTCCATCTTCCATCCTATCATTTCCTCTGTTGGACTAAGATGGAGTGTCAACTATATTGACCTAACTCCACATAGAACCCGTAAGCGGAAGTGTCAAACATATCAACCAAGCTTCCCCAATAGGAAACTAGCAGTCGTCATCACACGTCTACGGTATCATGACTTCACACAACCCTCCCACGACTCTAGGTTTTAGAGGATAAATTGTGGGAAATACCTCCACCCCTCCTCATAGAACTAGGATCAACAGCCTACATCAATCCCTATTCTGCAACTACTGTTCTTAGAGTCACGTCATCAAACATCCACTCTGGGTAAGTTGTGCATCCTGTCAAAACCACACTTACCATAGATCATAGTAATATTTTGAATCATAAATTAAATAGTAAGTACAACTTATAGCATACAATATCTTCTTGATGTCTATGACATCCTAGTTACTTCAATACTATAGTCATTTGGCTATCACATAGCTCATCATCCTGTAGGTTAGTTCACCAATAACACATATTGATGCAGATACATTACAAATTTATATAAGAATTCATATTTGCATTGACGCTCAATTAAGAAATGTATTCCTATTTACATCATGCATTGCATCTATTATACATTCACAACATAACTTAAACTGGTATCCGTGTACCAAAATTCCACATTTAAATTTACATGTTTAACCAAATCACATAATCATCATCATCACAAACATATAACAAAAAAATATAATATTATGAAACTCACAAATAAGTCTAGACGTACCCCTTTCACATGTCTATATTAGGTTCACAGAGTCCAAATAGTTACTAAGCAATGAATTACTATAATGAGAAAAATTGAAGTTATAATTGCCTAAGGCAAAAATATGGGGCATTACAATAACATCAAGAGATAAATTATTTCCCCCCCACATACTAGGCAGTGTCTTGCCTCCTCCCATATGCCATATATGCAAAGTCATTTTTTCCTAGGTCTTTTTCCCCCCCTTGGGAATTTTCAAAGCTTTCCAAATCCCTGATTTTCAAGGGATGCCAATGGCCAAATTATTGATTTTCCACTTGTAACAATGATCCCTGAGGTAGTTCCAATATGTTCCCCACTCATGGAGTCATGGTAAGCTGATTTTAACATGGTTGTACCATTTGTCCTTCAACAATAATTAAAAAATATTTTTTTTTCATACAAGTGTCATAGTCAAGTAGTTATTTGGATCAAATCAGAGCTCTTCCCAACAATCATAATTATTAATTACAAGTATCTAAATTCGTAATTCGAAATTTCCATAAATGGAAAAAAAATTCCAATTTCGAATTTACCAAAAACATAAATAATTTCCTAAGAAATTTCAAACTTAAAAATAATTTATTTTTGGGGATGTCACACAATATGTGTGAGATTATTTGTAAATATAATTTAATGTTTTTTTTTGTGATTAGTAACCAATTTATTTTAGAGTTTGACAATACTCTGGCAAGAAGGAATTCACTTCATTGTATGTAGAAAACACAAATGTCCATACTAAGCCATTCTTGGACAAGAAATCAAGGAATGCAATCAAAGAAAATTTAGAAACTTTCTCTTTTCTGATGTGAGATAGAGTATGTTCTCAAATATTCAAATGTTCAACCTCAAAATTAGGTCTTCATCATGATCTAACCTTAAATAAGTTTGACTGTACACCATTTAAGACAACGATAAACTTATTTAGGGGTTCTATATATTTCAAAATAATTTATAAAAGTGTTGAATAAGAAAGGCTAAACTAAAAATTTGAGAAAACAAAAATTTGATAAAAGTAAAAAACACACATTTATGAATCATGTTGAATGGACACATCCTTCCCAAATCTGGGTGCTTCCTCCACTTCCTCCTCAATGCCAATCTCCCTCCAAAGAACGCTCTGAGGTATTGTTTTCTCCACATTAGCCTATATAACACATTTCAAATTTGAAAATTTAAAAAACCAAATTTAAATGATTATAACACATTAAATTTAAATGATTTTAAGACACTAAATGATATCTGTGAACTCCCACCCTCTTCAAACTCTCCCAATGAGAATTGAGACAATCCTTCCCATGTAGTAGGATATGGAATAGGGATCTGTGAACAACACAACTAAGAACTAAATCTAGGATTCAATGTGTTCACATTTATACAAAATTATAAATGTTGTTGATGTCTTATTCAAAAGAGTGGATATTGAACAATACAAAATTATTAATGTTGTTGATCTCTTATTCAAAAGAGTGGATATTGAACAACTATTAGAAAACACATACCTGATTCAATCCATCCAAATTTAATCATGTTGAATCAAGTCCCCTACTAACTAGAGATTCATTTAACATATCTTTGAACTGAAATTAATGGAAATAACAACTTGATTATTTATATAGATAGAATGGTATCTAAATCTAGAATTAGAAGTAGACTATCATAAAATGTGTCAAAAATTTAGTAACTAGAACACATAGCAATTTGTGGTTCGGGTCATCATTCTGAATGACCTTCTTCAAACCATCCCAACAAAATTTTGCATACTCCAAAACATATTCTGTTGACATGGTATCTAACTCTACATCTATTTTATAAACAAATGTGACCCGAGAATTGGCCTCGGTAATGTCTCATTTCGATATCCCCTTTTGTGATCGTATGTATGTCCTTTACCAATCCCGTAATATTTGGATGGTAGAATAGTATAATCCAGGTGCACATAAGAAAAACTTTGCAAAAACGTTTCTTGCAAAATAGTGTGGAACCTCATCGTTCCACAGTAATTTTCCATATGCCGCCAAAAATTTGTTATACAAATGTCCTGCAATGTCAAGGTGCTTAAAATATTGCACCTTCAACATATTCCTCTTTGGGCCCTCTTTGAAATTAAACATCGAAATGGCGTCTTCTTTTGAAAATCTATTTTTTACTGCCTCCCATTTATCAAGGCCCATCACCTCTGACTTTCTCCATCTCATTAGATCGAACAAATTGTCAATGGTTGGCCCCATCTTTTGATATGCGTCCATAAATTTTTCCAATGAATGCAACACAATTTGAAAGCTTGGTTTACTCTTTTGGGGGAGTTCCAAGACCACCAAATCATTTTCCAACCTCCTTTTAACACCTGAGAATCACTCAAGCATCATTTCTTCAGTAATCCCTTCCTAGGGAAGTTCATCACCAACATCCGATGGATAGGTGAACATAGTCGTGTAATCTTATGTTTCTTGATAATGTGGCCTCCTAAATCCACCTTCACCCTCTGCACTGAAATTTGAATATTCGTGAAAATAACTCTCTTTCATTATCATGCCTTGCTATAAACGCATTATCTACACACACATTTGAAAGTAATTACAAGATTTAACTTCACATAAATTTAAATATACAAAAATAAAACAAAAATAAACAAAATCAAATAAAATTACCAGAAATATTCTCTTGTCCTCAGGTATTCCTTACATTCTCAGGTGTAGGAGTATCAATGCGCAACCTATCTAAGAAGTTTGCATCCATAGAAATTGCTTGAGCAGGTTCTGCAGTTGATCTATTCACTGACTCGTTTTAAAATCTCCTTTGATGAGATCGTTGTTGGTCACTCAGAGTCTCAATCGAAAAAGGAGTTATTGTTCTTCCTTCTTGGGAGAACCTAGAGAGTTTGCAAGGAATGTTTGGATAATCCCATGTAAACATCTCTCCTGAATATCTATCCACAATGTATATTTTGTCAATAAAAATGCATAAATGTACCCAAGTTCAAGCAATTAAAAACACCGATAGAAATCAAAGTTTTAATCAATCAAGATGCAAAGGTACTTGTTCATAAGAAGGCGCAAAGACTAAACATTCATCCATGAATAAATCAACTCAAATATAAGTAAGGGATAAACAAGAGGGAAACTTATTATCCTTCACTCATCATCCATGAAAAGAAAATAAGGGCATTTGAATCTATAGGTCTTTAAACATCGAAGTGACGACCGTCAATTCGACTCCTAACTGACTGCCCATGAACAAACTGATGACAAAAGGGATAAGGGACAAAAGCTAAAACCACAATATTTTCATAATAATCAATAAAACTCACACATAGAAGTCATTGAAATCAAAATTTGGGTTCCCCAAGGGAAATCGATTCAGAAAAAAAACAAGCAAGGGAATTCATTAAAAGTTCCATATGGTTGGATCCACTAAAAAATGTATTAGAATATTTATTTAAGATTCCTTAAATTTTCCCCATTGTTGGATCCACAAAGACCGCATATAATGTAATGCATTAGAATCCATAAAACAAAGAGTTTAATCTTCATAACCTCACACACCCACTAATAACATCAACATGTTTTAATCACGATGAGGTGAAGGTCTTGCAAGAACATGGATTATATACCATTGCTTTAAACTTCCCATTAGTATTTTTTAAAGGTCATTGAGTTTTTATACTAATTCCTTTATTGTCATGTTACATGGTATGGTTTTGAGGGTTCTTTGTATTCCTAATATAAATTAAGATGAGGTAGATCAAATGTAATATTTGTGAGGCTTAGTTGGAGTTAGAAATCTAGATAAAATATAGTGATGTAAGGTGGAAATTCACGTTGATTGAGAGAAATCATGACAATAATTTCAAATGTAAGTGCATCATAAACTATTGTAAACATAGTAATGTGATTTTTAATGGGATATATATTTGTAAGAAGATGCAAATAAGTGATTCTTAATTGTCACAAGATTTATTGTGGTAATGAAGCCTATTTCTGCAAATACTAATGTGAGTTTTAATGCCGTATATATTTTGAAGAAGATGCAATTGAGTGAGTCTTAATTGTCAAAAAATTAATGTTTCCAAATGGTAATGTATACAATGATGATAATGGAGTAGTTTAGGTGATATTCTTACATTATATTTGTAATATAGAAAATGCCATTCTATGATGTTTTGTTTTGAAATTCAATCTTTCAATATATTTCCCATATTTTCCATAGTTTACTTGTTATAGTGTATAATATATCATGGTTGGATAGGATTCATTGTTTACTATACAACAACTTGTTATGCCTTTAATCTTGGCGCATAAGAAATATTTCTTTACTAAATTTTGCACTCTTATTTGATCACAGATTGGATAATGTTATATTATATAGCATATGAAATGTGCAAATGTTTCATTCTATAGTTGGATCAATTGATAGATTTAAGGACAAATTGCTGGATAGTTGTGGATATAGTTGAACTAAATACATAACTGTGAAATATTTTATGGTCACATAAAGTTACATAAAGGGACCTAATTTTACTTAAAACTAAGGGATTTCCACTAAGGGATTTATACCTAATTGTTACATAAAGAAACCATATTTCCACTAAGGTATTTCTTAACTATAAACTCCCTAACTCCCTTGCTTGATACAGTTTTGAGTTTATTTTTTGTTGATTACTAAACCTAACATTATATCTCTCCAAGTCCAAAGTTTCACAAACAACAACGACAATCTAGGACACAACAAAGTAAT
This sequence comes from Picea engelmannii, assembly GCA_009831015.1. Lineage (NCBI taxonomy): Eukaryota > Viridiplantae > Streptophyta > Pinopsida > Pinales > Pinaceae > Picea > Picea engelmannii. The sequence continues at coordinate 15,040 of ML872181.1, forward strand.
ATGTGAATAAAAAATAAAGTAGTTTTAAGTCATCTTCAATTTTCAATGATTCAGTTGTTCTAGAGACTGAAAAAAAGTGAAATTGATTCAGTTACTGACTAAAAATACAAGCATATTAAATTAAATGTTGATCGGGTGAATTTCAAGGAAAAACCAAATCTACACAAGTAGGTGCAAAGACTAAAAATTCAACCATGAATCAATCAACTTAGAGATAAGTAAGGGATATAAAGCAGAGATAATTATTATCCTTCACTCATCATCCATGAACATAAAAGAAGGGCATTTGAATATATAGGTCTTTAAACACCGAAGTGATGACCGTCGATTCAGATCCTGGCTGGCTGCTTAGGAACGAACTGATGACTAAAGGGATAAGGGACGAAAGACAAAAACATAATATTTTCATAATTATCAATAAAACCCACACAGAGAAGTCATTAAAATTAGAATTTGGGTTCGCCAAGGGATTCTCATTCAACTCAAAGGTTTATAATTCACAATGTAGATTTTATCAATAAAAATGTAGAGATGTACCCAAGTTCAAGCAATTAAAAATGCAGAGAGAAATCAAATTTTCAATTAATCAAGCCACAGATGTACTCGTTCATAAGAAGGCACAAAGGATAAAATTCATCCATGAATAAATCAACTCAAAGATAGGTAAGGGATAAATAGCAGAGCACATTATTATCCTTCACTCATCATTCATGCATATACAAGAAGGGCATTTGAATATATAGGTCTTTAAAAACTGAAGTGATGATCGTCGATTCCGCTCCTGGCTTACTTCTCAGGCATAGACTGATGACTAAAGGGATAATGGACATAAGATAAAACCACAATATTTTCATAATAATCAATAAACCCACACATGGAAGTCATTGAAATCATAAGGTGGGTTAGACAAGGGAAATCAATTCAAAAAAACAAAAAGAAAGGGGATTGCAAATACAAGTTAATAATTTATTAATGGTAGGAATTAGAAACATATATGTAAGCACACTTTATTTAATTCCCTATAGTCTAGGAATCAAATCAAATATAGTGAATCAAATCCAATATAGGCCTCAACTAAGGGAGCATATATCTAGGAATCAAATCCAATATAGGGCCATCCATTCCCAAAGTAGTGTGGCTGGATGGAATACATTCTGGATGTTATTTTTCTTTCATAAAAAATCAAAGGTATTGTCTCCTTGGGAAAATTGACATTCATAAATGCAAGTTGTCTAAAGGATTGAGGGAATTTTATTCTTGTACAGAGAAATAACATACCATATAAATTCACTTGTTGAGAAGTGGTGCAATGGAAATCAAGGTATTATAGATAAAGGGATCCCATGAGTTTTATTTATAATATGAGAATCTCATCTAATAAGGATATCATTTCATGTGTAGGACTCCTTCAATATCCTCAATATTTTGAACAAACTTTATAATCTACTTACTTTATTAAAACCACACAACCAATAATATATATCATCAAAATATTTTGAATACATTTTATAATCTAGATTCACATTATTAAAAACCTACAACCAATGTTTTGTAGCATCAAGTGCAAAAAGATTGAAAACAACATAACTTAAAAGATTTAAAACAACATAAATTACGAAATATATAATATAATTTAACGGTAAACATGGCATTGTAAGAAACATCGTAAGCTAAACATTTTAAGAAACTTATGATACTCAAATATTACATATGTAAAAATTCTAATAAATTCTGATAAATTTATTAAAAATAAATTTAAAAATACATGTTTTAAAAATTTTCAATTTTATGTATGTCTATAAATTATATTTACATATTTATTTGTAAATATAAGAACATGTTTATATTTTAAGAAATAGAAGAACAGATTTATATTTACAAGAAATATAATTTATTAAAAATATTAAGATGATGTTCGTCGGATAATATTTGAATATAAGAAAAAGAACGAAAAATATTTCTATGCATAAGTGTATATCAATTAAACCACATTCCAAATCATGTGGTCAAACAATAGACCACCAGTCAGTAAAATAGTCTTTAAATCTAAACTCGACAAAAACAAATGCACACGTACCAAATCTAAAATCTAAATACTAATTTTAACAAATTTAAAATAAAAATAAATATAAACATAAAGATATCTTATACATGTACCAAACTATATAACACATTTATGCACAGAATGTTATAACACTTTTATAACCAAATTGTACAAATATTAACAAATTTACAAATATTAACAAATTTAAAATAAACATAAATATTTCTTCTACATGTACCAAACATTTTTATGCACATAATTTTCTAACACTTTTATAATCAAAATGTAATATTTTGAACAATTACACAAACTAATCACAAGTTCATCAAACAATTACACAATCTGATTAAACAACTACTCATATCTATATCTGTTTTTAGCCGATTTAGTTCAACTAGTTGTAGATTAGTAATAAATTAAGAAATTAGTTCAAACATTTCAAATTAATCAGATTAAGTGAAAAACAGGAAATTTACAAGGCACATTTAATTTGGACATGTGAAATTGTGTTACATGGTTATGAGAGAATGTTGGGCATTTGTATTTGAGTTTATTATGCACATTGTCCATTCGAGGAAGCGTCAACAGGATAGATAAGGAAGATAGAGACAAAATGGCCTTGGTTACCTATCTTCTCTACCTAGTTTTATGACAACACAACCCCAATGAGATTTGAATAGTTTTAATGTTAAATTGGTTTACTAGGGTGTACACCAACACACTATTCAACAGGTTAGTTTCAAATTGTTGGTTGATATAATCCATTTGGAGGAAAAAAGACCTGTGCTATTTTTTTGTGCATAAGAATGTTGACCTTGTTAGGCCGGAGCGATTTTGATAATACAGACTCAAAGTTCCTGACTGAGTTGATAATACAAACTCGAAGTTTCTGACTGAAATATTTGATAATAGAGTGGGCGGTGACTTGGTCATGGGGGGCCAGCCCTGTGGCCAAGCCATTGGAATTCCCACAACTTGATCACAAGGTTGGCCCCTCGCGGCCAAGTCACAGTCCAGTGGGGTGTATGGTTCCTTTTTGAGAATTTTACTATGATAAGAGTCTAATATTTGGAAGAGAAGTCATATCAAAAGTGAGTGTTGAATTTGGTTGTTATAGAGAATGAAAAAAGTGATATTCCGTCAGTTGCTAACTAAGACACCAAGCATATTACATTAAATGTTGATCGGATAAATTTCAAGGAAAAACCAAATCTATACAAATGTATATATTTTCCAGGTTGAGGGAATGACTACAATGAATATACTACCTATGCTTCACTATTTGTTTTCTATTTGTTGTGTTATATTACTGCAGATTTTCCATATCATATTACAATGTAATATGTCATAACATATATTACTATATAACATATTACATTAGAATATGTTATAACATATTACAATGTAATTGTATGTTACATTGTAACATATTATTTCCTAGTAGCCTTGTCACACCCCGAGAACCAAACCTTCATAAGGTTTGACTTCTGCAAGTTCTTGGCAAATATAATGCACCAACATTTTAAATATTTTAGGGGTACCAGGTCATTCAGGTACCAATATCACTTGATCCATAGGTTAATCCCGAAAAACTACTCACATCAGGGTTCTTTTAATTCTAGGATGGTGAATGCCCAACCAACATGTTTCTCTCCCAAACATTGAGTGGTTTCCTATTGTATGGGAACATGTCAACAGTGAAGCTTTTTTGCAGTTTGTAAACTATTTTATGTCTAAATTAGACTTTCTTATCCACAATTAAGTATTCTTTATAATTATTCCTTTATTCAAAGGGTGTAACGAACCTCCCATTTCGTCACGACATCAAGCCTCACATAACAAGTGCAACTTTTTTTTTTGTGTTTGTGTAGGAAGGTAAACATGACATTATACTGAACAACGCAACATGACGGTGAACACCATGTAAGAAACTCACACAACAACAACATGACAACCTAACAATAATAAGAATGACTACCCGCCCATCCTACCGTGCAATGGTTAGGACCTCCAGAACACATAAGAAATGCTCAAGCCTAGGTTCCCATCGATTTTTACCATTTAAGGTCTCAGGGATGGCGACTATTCTGAGGAACTAGGAGGTGTCTACATTCCCCCCC
>WSFP011451909.1:0-19650 GCA_009831015.1 Picea engelmannii
ACTGATGTGTTCTACCTATAATGCATCATTTCTGATTATGAATTGGTGTTCCACTGGCTGCCAAACCTTTGACACTTTAGGCCCTGACCTTCCTTGTGCATAGCAGTATGCTTCACAATTCTTCAGAGACCCGCTTTCACCAAACAATGGAACCTATCCTTGGATCATCAGGACCAAGGGACCCCATACCTCAAAATATCGAGACCTTGACCCTTTTACTAAGTTGTATAGCAAAAAAGGCCCGATCCACCATGAGTTGGTGCTTAGGACACATGACCCTATCCACAACAAGCCACCTGTTCTGAAACGTGGCCCTGCCACCATCTTCCACTTGGAATGACACGTGGCACCGGTACCTCTTTGAGACATTGCACTCATTTCCTCCATGGACCTTTATCTCATTATAATACGTGTTCCACATGGCACCACTCACGTCACGTGGACCTTCCTCGTGGGCTGGCATGGATGTACATGTGATCATAATACTAAGGTTCACCCAACAAGACGTTGACATTTGTCCAAATCTTATTCATTTAATGACATCATACAATGTCATATTGGGTCTATCAGGCATCATCCATCGACCCTCTTTGTAAGGCCTAATTCCTAAAAACCTCTCGGTGGTCCGAAATCCAAAATATAGTTGACATCCTGGGGCACGTGGCCCTATGTGGTCATTCCACCTGGAACCCATACCACTCGACACATGGCACTCATTTTCCACTTGGACCTTCATACAAATGTGCTAAATCGATGTGACACATGACACAACTCATGTCACAACACATGGTGCTACTAGGTAATCATGGACATCAGGGCCTCGACCCCTTACTGAACTCCTATAGACTAAAACCCCTAAGGTCCACCGTACAGGTATTACAGGGTAGTTAATTACATTAATCCCATAATTAATTAGGGTAATCATCGGATTACAAGAAATATCTAGTGCTCTACATCCCAAATATTATGAGAAGATTAAGTAACGTAATCTTAGTGATTACGATTTGATTAACTAGGTTAATCTTGGGATTATAACTCCCGACCCTTTACCGTAAGATCTAAAGTGAAGATATATCCCTCGTGAGTGTTAGAAAAACTGGAAAGAAGCACAATAAAATAAAACAAATGTGGAAACAAAACACATAAGATACACAATACAACATAGACACAGATTTATGTGGTTCACCTAGTGTGGGCTACGTCCACCAGAGAAATTGCCAATTCCTTCCTTTATTATTATCCAACAAATGAAGGGATACAACCTACAACAAAACCCACTGTAACTTCCTCTTCTTTCTCTCGCAGTCTCCTCTCTCAAAATACAATACTCACTATAATTCATAGCCGCAATACATTTCCCTCATAACAAAGGGTTGCCTTCTATGGAAAAAAACCCTAACATAATTTATACTGTTAGATCTGCGACCTTATAATGAACGATCTAGATTTACATTGAAATTACAATATAAATTTACAAGGAAATTTTTCCTTCCTTGGCTTTGCCCCCAAACCCCCATCAGGGTACACTTCCCCCGAATCTCTGCCAGGGGCCCGCTTGCCCCTGAACTCCCCAGCTGGGGGATAACTCCCCTGGACTCTGCAGAGGGGGTACCCCCCTCCGCACCCCCCCACGTGGAAGAGTGTACATACTTATGGGGTGTAAAGTCTTGATGGGGTATAAACACAGCTGAAAGATAGGACCTCTAAATTAGGAAGATAATCAGGCTCCACAACCAACAATCTCCCACTTGGAGACTAATCTCAACAACTCCACCACTGCTATATATGCTGGACTCTTAACCTTATTGGACCTGACAAATTTCTCATCTTCATCTTCATTCTTGAAGACCAAATGAAACTGAGCAGGAAATCAGTTTCTCTTTGGTTACTCCCTTTGTTAACATGTCTGCAGGATTCTGGCTAGTGTGTATCTTTTCCAACTTCAAATGTCCATCTTCCAAGGCGGATCGTATGAAGTGGTAACTCAACTATATATGCTTAGTATTTGAATGGAAGGTTGAGTTCTTTGCAAGATGAATTGCACATTCACTGTCACAGTACAACCTTCTATTCTCCTGCTTCTTTCCCAATTCCTCCATAAACCTTTGTAACCAAATCATCTCTTTACTAGCCTCTGTAGCGGCAACATACTCTACCTCTGTTGTTGAAAGTGCAACAAACTTTTGTAGTTTTGAAATCCAACTTACTGCTATTCCACCTATAGTAAAAACATACGCTGTGCTGCTCCTCCTATTGTCTTTATCACTTGCCATATCTGAATCAACATATCCCTGTAGAAAAGTGTCTGAACCTCCAAAACATAATGCATGAGTAGCAGTATCTCTCAAATACCTGAGAATCTACTTTACTGCCTCCCAATGTTCTTTAACTGGATTGTTCATATACCTGCTCACAACTCCCACTGCATGTGCAATATCTAGTCTTGTGCAAACCATTGCATACATCAAGCTACCAACTACGGATGAATAAGGGACCCTGGACATGTATTCTATCTCCTGTGTCTTGGGACACATTTCCTTAGTTAATTTGAAATGGATGGCCAAAGGTGTACTAATTGGTTTTTCATTCTGCATTCTAAACCTCTCCAACACCTTCTCTGTGTACTCACCCTGAGACAATGTCAATTTGCGATTTTTTCTATCTCTCGTTATTCTCATGCCAAGGATTTTCTTTACAGCACCCAAATCCTTCATTCCAAATGAATTGGCTAATTTCTTCTTGAGAATATTTATATCCTGCATATTAGACCTTGCAACAAGCATGCCATCTACATACAATAGAAATATAATATAGCTTCCATTTTCTAGCCTTTTAAAATAAACACAGTGATCAGAATGACATCTACTATAACCCTATTATGTCATAAACCTGTCAAAATTCAAATACCACTGCCTTGGAGCTTTCTTTAGGCCATAGAAGCTCTTCTTCAACCTTCATACCAAATTATCCTTCCCTTTGAGCTCATACCCTTGTGGATCCTGCATATAAATCTCTTCCTCCAAATCCCCATGGAGAAAAACTGTTTTTACATCTAACTGTTCAAGATGAAAATCTTCTACTGCCACAAGACTTAAAATAGTCCTAATTGAAGTCATTTTAACAACATGAGAAAATATTTCATCAAAATCTATACCTTTCGTTTGTGAAAACCCCTTTACAAAAAGTCTAGCCTTGTATCGCTTTTCTCCTCCATCTTCTTCCTTCAACTTGCAAACTCATTTATTCTGCAATGCTCTTTTTCCTGTAGGCAACTGAACCAAGTCCCAACTCTGGTTATTTTCCAAGGAATCCATTTCCTCTTGCATGCCTTGCTCCCAATTCTTTTTGGTTTCTACCTGCATTGCCTCTTCATAACATTCTAGTTCACCAGAATCAGTCAACAATAAATAATACAATGAAGGAGAGTATCATTCAGGGGGTATACTTAACTTGGTAGATCTTCTAACAAAACTTGCAGGTGTTTGAGGTACCTTCTGCTCCTGTTGTTGTACATTTTGATTTTCTGGTTCCTTTGGAATTTCTTTTTTAGTGATCTCATCAAGCACCGTGTATTCTTGTTTTTCTTCTTCTTGTTTCTTTCCCTGCAACTAATATTTGTACATGACCTTCTCATTGAATATGACATCTCTATTCCTAATGATTTTGTTATTTTCATAATCCCATAATCGATAACCAAAATCATTAACACCATATCTAATAAAGGTACACTTCTTGGATTTAGACTCAAGCATTGTTCTATTTTCTTTATCAATATGGACAAATGCTTCACAACCGAAAGTTTTCAAAAAAGAATAGTTTACCTTTTTTCCTTTCCATTCCTCCTATGGAATTCTACCATCCAAAGAGCTTGAAGGATCTCTGTTTATTAAGTAAACAAAAGTATCTACAACATCTTCCCAGAATTGTAAGGGAAAACCGGCATGCAATCTCATACTCCTTGCACGCTCCATGATTGTCCTGTTCATCCTTTCTGACACACCATTTTCTTGTGGTGTTCTTGGAACTATCTTCTCTCTCCGAATCCCATGGTATGAAAAGTAATCATCAAACTCCTTGCTTCAATATTCACCTCCATTATCTGATCTGAGACACTTCTAACTTTTTCCTGTCTCATTCTCAACTAAAGCTTTCCATTTTTTAAAAGTATCAAAAACATCAGATTTTTGTCGAATGTAATAAAACCCAAGATTTTCTAGTTGCATCATCAATACAAGTAATGTAATAACGAGAGACACCAAGAGATGATACCTGAGTTGGTCCCCATACATCTGTATCCACAAGCTATAACCTTTCACTATTCTTTTCTTTTCTGACTCTGAGAAATCTGACTCTTTTTTGTTTTCCATAAACACAATGCTCACAGAAGTCCAAATCAATTTGTTTAAGATCTGGCAAAAAATTTCTTTTGTGAAGTATCTGCATACCCTTCTCACTCATGTGTCCCAGCCTATGATTCCACAGTGCTGTATCCACTCCTGTAGAAGCTAAAGAGATAGAAGAGTTTGTATTACCAGTACATAAATACAATGTACCTACCTTCTCTCCTTTTGCTATAACCAATGATCCTTTGATGACCTTCCACGTCTTATTTGTAAATTTGGATACACAACCTTCACTTTCCAACTACCCTATTGAAATTAGACTTTTCCTTAAATCCAGAACATGTCTTACCTCTTTCAACAACCATTGGTTTCCATTGTGTTGCTTTATTTTTACCTTTCCCATTCCAACAATTTTGCATGGTACATCATCACCCAAATGAACCTGTCCAAAATCACCTTGAACATAATCTAGAAATTTTTTCCTATGGGGTGTGGCATGAAATGAAGCCCATGAATCTACTACCCAAGACTTAGAAATATTATCTATAGAAAGAATCAAAGAATCTTGTAACACATCACCTGTTACATTTGCTTCCTGATTTCTCTCTTGCTGTCCATCTCTTTGTTTCTTTGGAGCTATGCAGTCTTCCTTTAGATGTCCTTTCTTCCCACAATTCCAACACTCTATCTTTCCAAGTCTGGATTTGGATCTTCCCTTCCTAGAATTCCCACGATTCCCAAAACCCTTTCTTCTATCCTTTTGTTTTCCCCTATTCTCCATGTTCAACACATTTCCTGATGTCTAACCTGTGCTTTTCCATCACATTTCCTCACTAAGGATAACACCAACAACATCATCAAATTTTAAAGTATTTGAACCAGAGACAGAGTTACTTACAACCATGACCAAGGTGTTCCAGCTTTCTGGCAATGAGCATAAGATTAGAAGAGCCCTGACCTCATCATCAAAGTCCAATTTTACAGAACTTAGTTGATTAGTAATCGTATTAAAATCATTTAAATGATCTGCAACAGACCCACCTTCTGACATCATCATATTAAATAATCTCTTCATTAGAAATACCTTATTGGACGTCGAGGGTTTTTCATACAATTTGGCCAATGCGTCCATCAAACCCTTCGTTGTCTTTTCTTTGGAAATATTGAAAGCCACCGACGCTGTCAGGCTCAACCGTATTGTTCCTAGAGCCTTTCTGTCAAGAATCTCCCATTCTTTGTCCTTTGTAGCCGCCGGTTTCTTTTCTATTTCGCCCAATGGTAGGAATAGATCCTTATGATATAAATAATCTTAGATCTGCATCTTCCATAACTGGTAGTTTTGTCCGCTAAATTTCTTGACCCTAAACTTTCCATCTTCCGACATTGCTCCCACTCGAACTAGGAACCCTCTTTTCCTACGAGTTAACTTTCTCTCTGATACCAATTGTTAGAAAAATAGGACCGCAGAGCAATAAAATAAAACAAATGCAGAAACAAAACATAGAAGATACACAATACAAGATAGACACAGATTTACGTGGTTCACCCAGTGTGGGATACGTCCACCAGATAAATTGCCAGGTCCTTCCTTTATTATTATCCAACAAATGAAGGGATACAACCTACAACAAAACCCACTATAACTTCCTCTTCTTTCTCTCACAGTCTCCTCTATCAGAATACAATAATCGCCATAATGCATAGCCACAATACATTTCCCTCATAACAGAGGGTTGCCTTCTAGGGAAAAAAACCCTAACATAATTTCTACCGTTAGATCTGCGACCTTATAATGAACGGTCCATATTTACAATGAAATTACAATATAAATTTACAAGGCAATTTTTCCTTCGGGGGCTTCAGCCCCAAATCCCCAGCGGGGGACGTTGCCCCCGAACCCTCGTTGGGGGACCGCTTGCCCCGAAACCCCTCAGCTGGGGGGATATCTCCCTCGGACCCCACAGAGGGGGTACCCCCTCTGCACTCCCCCGCGTGGAAGAGTGTACATATTTCTGGGATGTAAAGTCTTGATGGGGGATAAACACGGCTGAAAGCAAGGACCTCTAAATTAGAAAGATAATCAGGCTCCACAACCAATAGTGAGGACACGTGTTTCCACTATATGACCATGGACATGGGGACCACGACTCTTTACAAGTCGCCTGTACACTAAAATTCCTGCGGTCTGGGGTCCGATGGACTTTTCTCCATAGATAACTATGACTAATACTATTGGATTCAAGATCCTACGACTGAGGATTTATGGGATTTTAATTTTAGGCCTCCACGCCCAGTCTATCCCCATGCTTTCTCCACCTTCTAGTAAAATGCTACCAAGTTCCAACCCCTTGACCTCATGTCTAGCCATGTGGTTCCCACGTCACATGTGATGTCACCTTCCTCTCATGCATATATATATATATATATGTGTGTGTGTGTGTGTGTGTGTGTGCGCGTGCGTGCGCGCGCGTGTGTGTGTGCACGTGCGTGTGTGTGTATGTATGTATGTATGTATGAACAAGAATGGAATCCCGCGCGGGAACCATGTTGATCAAAAATCGAGCATTAGGGTTTCCAAAGGGTTGGGAATTAGAAATATTATGAGGTCTGATGCTCTGATACCCTGGGTTGCTAGACCCCTCTTGAGCTTATCTATTATATTGACAACCAATATTTCCTCAAACCATAGATCTGACAATTGAAAAACTAGGGTGATGATACAAAGATTCGAGCCCAACAAGGCCCACACTCTAATCATTTGCGAGCTAGGAGTTGACAAGTGTCACCCTAGTAGCACCTTAGCTTCCATGTTGGAACTAAACATCATGATGACATCACTCTCTCACTCTCCTTCAGGCATAGGTAACAAGGCATGGAATCGAGGTCTGGAACCTTGGTCCCTAGATATCAGACCCCAGAAGAATTCTAAGTCCAAGCCTAGTGGAAACATGTGTCCTCACGAGGGACAAATCTCTATGGTAGATCTTACGGTAAAGGGTCAAGAGATATAATGCTGTGATTAACCTAGTTAATCATCTCATAATCACTAAGATTATGTTACTTCCATAATTAATTAGGGTAATCACCATATTACGAGAAATATCTGGTGCCCAACATCCCGAATATTACGAGATGATTAATTAACGTAATATTAATGATTATGAGATGATTAATTAACGTAATATTAGTGATTACAAGATGATTAGCTAGGTTAATCTAGTGATTATAAATCCCGACCCTTTATCATAAAATATGCGGTGGAGGTATGTCCCTCATGAGGACACGTGTTTCCATTAGATGACCATGGACATCAGGACTGCGACTCTTTATAGGTTTTCTGTACACTAAAATTCCCACGGTCCGTGGTCTGATGGAATTTTCTTCGCAAAGATCTATGACTAAGATCTCTCGGCTTCAAGATCCTACAACTAAGGATTTAGGGGAATTTAATACGAGGCCTCCTTGCCTAGTCTCGCCCCATGCTTGATCCAGTGGCTAATCAAACACTGCCAAGTTCCAACCCCTTGATCTCGTGTCTTCCCACGTGGCTCCCACGTCACATGTGACGTCTCCTTCCTCGCATATATATATATATATATATATATATATAGGAACATAACCCCGTGTGGGAACCTTGTTCATCGGAAATCAGGCATCTGGGTTTCCAAAGGGTTTGGCCTTAGAAATATTCCGAGGTACAATTTGTTAGAAAAACAAGATCATGGAGAAATAAAATAAAACAAATTCGGAAATAAAACATAGAAGATACACAATACAATAGAGACACATATATACATTGTTCACCCAGTGTGGTCTACGTCCACTAGAGAAATTTCCAGGTCCTTCCTTTTTATTATCCAACAAATGAAGGGATACGACCTACACAACACTTGCTGTAACTTATTCTTCTTTCTCTCATAGTCTCCTCACTCAGAATACAATATTCACAATGATACATAGCCACAATACATTTCCCACATAAAAGAGTGTTTCCTTCTAGGGAAAAAAACCCTAACATAACTTCTACCGTCAGATCTATGACCTTATAATGAACAGTCCAGATTTACTATGAAATTACAATATACATTTACAAAGAAATTTTTCCTTTGGGGGCCTGCTAACCACTAGACCCTGCAGGAGGGGAAATCTCCCCCTACGCTCCCCCGTGTGGATGAGTGTACATTCTTCTGGGGTGTAAAGTCTTCATGGGGTATAAACACACCTAAAAATAAAGCCCTCTGAATCGAGAAGATAATCAGGCTCCACAACCAACAATCTCCCACTTGGAGACTGATCTCAAAAACTCCACTGCTATTGTATATGCTGGACTACAATCCTTCTTGGACCTGGAAAATTTCTCATCTTCACCTTCATGCTTGAAGACTAACTAAAACTAAGAATGATCTCAATTTCTCCTTGGTTACTCCCTTTGTTAACATGTATGTAGGATTCTGGCTAGTGTGTATCTTTTCCAACTTCAAATATCCATCTTCCATAATGGATCATACGAACTGGTACCTCAACTATATTATCTTAGTCTTCGAATGAAAGGCTGAGTTCTTTGCAAGATGAATGACACTCTCACTGTCACAGTACAACCTGCTATTCTCTTTCTTCTTTCCCAATTCCTGCATAAACCTCTATAACCAAATCATCTCTTTACTAGCCTTTGTAGCAGCAACATACTCTGCCTCTGTTGTTGAAAGTGCAACAACCTTTTGTAGTTTTCAAATCCAACTTAGTGTTGTTCCACCTATAGTAAAAACATACCATGTGGTGCTCCTCCTTCTATATTTATCACCTGCCATATCTGAATCAACATATCCCTGTAGAATAGTGTCTGAACCTCCAAAACATAATGCATGAGTAGTAATACCTCTCAAATAACTAAGAATCCACTTTACTGCCTCCCAATGTTCTTTACCTGGATTGTTCATATACCTGCTCACAATTTCCACTGCATGTGAAATATCTAGTCTTGTGCAAAACATCGCATACATCAAGCTGCCAACTACTGATGAATAAAGGACCCTGTACATGTATTCTATCTCCTCCTGTGTCTTGGGACACATTTCCTTAGTTAATTTGAAACGAATAGCCAAAGGTGTACTAATTGGTTTTGCATTCTACATTCTAAACCTCTCCAACACCTTCTCTATGTACTTACCTTGAGACAATGTCAATTTGTGAATTTTCCTATCTCTTGTTATTCTCATACCAATGATTTTCTTTGCGGTGCCCAAATCCTTCATCGCAAATGAATTAGCTAATTTATTCTTGATCACATTTATATCCTGCATATTATACCCTGCAACAAGCATGTCATCTACATACAATATCAAGATAATATAGCTTCCATTTTCTAGCTTTTTAAAATAAACACAATGATCAGAATGACATCTTCTATAACATTTAATTGTCATAAACCTATCAAACTTAAAATACCACTACCTTGGAGCTTTCTTTAGGCCATATAATCTCTTCTTCAACCTGCATACCAATGTTTCCTTCCCTTTGACTTCATACCCGTGTGGTTGTTGCATATAAATATCTTCCTCCATATCCCCATGAAGAAAAGTTGTTTTTACATCTAATTGTTCAAGATGAAAATCTTCTACTTACACGAGACTTAAAATAGTCCTAATTGAAGTCATTTTAACAATAGGAGAAAATATTTCATCAAAATCTATACCTTTATTTTGTGTAAACTCCTTTACAACAAGTCTAGCCTTGTACCAATTTTTGCCTCCATCTTCTTCCTTCAACTTGTAAACCCATTTATTCCGTAATGCTCTTTTTCCTATAGGAAACTGAACTAAATTCCAAGTCTGTTTGTTTACCAGGGAATTCATTTCCTCTTTCATTCCTTACTCCCACTTCTTTTTAGTGTCTACCTGCATTGCCTCTTCATAACATTCTGGTTCACCAAAATCAATCAACAATAAATAATACAATGAAGGAGAGTATCATTTAGGGGGTCTACTTAAACTGGCAGATATTATAACAACACTTGTAGGAGTTTGAGGTACCTGTTCCTCCTGTTGTTGTACATTTTGATTTTATGGTACCTTTGAATTTTTTTTTCCAGTGATCTCATCAAGCACTGTGTATCTGGTTTTTCTTTTTCTTGTATCTTTCCCTGCAACTAATCTTTGTACATGACCTTCTCATTAAATGTGACATCTATAATCCTAATTATTTTGTGATTTTCATAATCCCATAAGAGATAACCAAAATTATTAACACCGTATCCAATAAAGGTACACTTCTTTGATTTTTCCTCAAGCTTTGTTCTATTTTCTTTATCAATATGGACAAATCCTTCACAACCGCAAGTCTTAAAAAAATAATAGTTTACCTTTTTACCTGTCCATGCCTCCTCTGGAATTATACCATCCAAATAGCTTGAAGGTCCTTTGTTTATTAACTAAACAACAATAACTACCACATCTTCCCAGAACTGTAAGGGAAAACCAACATGCAATCTCATACTCCTTGCATGCTCCATGATTGTTCTGTTCATCCTTTCTGACACACCATTTTCTTGTGGTGTTCCTATAACTGTCTTCTCTGTACAAATCCCATGGTATGAAAAATAATCATCAAACTCCTTGTTGAAATATTCACCTCCATTGTTTGAAATGAGACACTTCAACCTTTTTTTTCTCTCATTCTCAACTAAAGCTTTCCATCTCTTAAAAGTATCAAAAAACATTATATTTTTTTCGAATACAATAAACCCAACTTTTTCTAGTTGCATCATAAATAAAAGTAACATAATAACGAGAGACACTAAGAGATCATACCTGAGATGGTCCCCATACATCTGTATGCACAAGCTCTAACCTTTCACTGTTCTTTTATTTTTTGACTCTGAGAAATATTACTCTCTTTTGTTTTCCATAAACACAATGCTCACATAAATCCAAATCAATTTGTTTAAGATCTGACAGAAAATTTATTTTGTGAAGTATATGCATCTCCTTCTCACTCAAGTGTCCAAGCCTATGATGCCATAGTGTTGTATCCATACCTGTAGAAGATAAAAATATAGAAGAGTCAATATTACCAGTACATAAATAAAATGTACCTACCTTCTCTCCTTTTTCTATCACTAATGATCCTTTGGTGACCTTCCACACCTTATCTATAAATATGGATATACAACCTTCACTTTCCAACTGCCCTATTGAAATTACATTTTTCCTTAGATTTGAAACATGTCTTACCTCTTTCAACAACCATTGGTTTCCATTCCTTTGCTTTATTTTTTCCTTTCCCATTCCAACAATTTTGCATGGTGCATCATCACCCAAATGAACCTGTCCAAAATCACCTTGAACATAATCTAGAAAATGTTTCCTATGGGGTGTGGCATGAAATGAATCCCCTGAATCTACTATCCAATACTCAGAAATATTATCTATAGAAAGAATCAAGGCATCTTGTAACACATCAGTTGTTACATTTGCTTCCTGATTTTTCTCATGTTGTCCATCTATTTGTTTCTTTGGAGCTCTGCAATCTTTCTTTCGATGTCCTTTCTTCCCACAATTCTAGCACTCTACATTTCCAAGTATGGATTCAGATATGCCCTTCCTAAAATTCTTGCGGTTCCCTGAGCTCTTTGCTATACCCTTTTGTCTTCCCCTATTCTCCATGTTTAATGCATTACCTGATGTCTCACCTGTGATTTTTTGTTGCATTTCCTCGCTAAGGATAACACCAACAATATCATCAAAATTTAGAGCATTTGAACTAGATATATAGTTACTTAAAACCATGACCAAGCCTTTCGAGCTTTCTGGTAAAGAGCACAATATTATAAGATCCTTGACCTCATCATCGAATTCCACTTTTACAGAACTTAGTTGATTAGTAACCATATTCAATTCCTTTAAATGATCTGCATCAGACCCACCTTCTGATATCTTCATATTAAATAATATCTTCATTAGAAATACCTTATTAGACGTCGAGGGTTTTTCATATAGTTTAGCCAATGCATCCATCAACTCCTTCATTTTCTTTTCTTTCTAAATATTGAAATCCACCGACGTTTCCAGACTCAACCGTATCGTTCCTAGTTCCTTTCTGTCAAGAACCTCCCATTCATCGTCCTTCATGTTCGTCAGCTTCTTTGTTATTCCACCCAATGGTAGGAATAGATCCTTTTGATATAAATAATCTTCCATCTGCATCTTCCATAAATGGTAGTTTTGGTCGTTAAATTTCTCGAACCTAAACTTTCCATATTCTGCCATTTCTCCCACTCGAACTAGGAACCCTCTTTTCCTACAAGTTACCTTTCGCTCTGATACCAATTGTTAGAAAAACAGGATCACAGAGAAATAAAGTAAAACAAATGTGGGAATAAAACACAAAAGATACACAATACAATAGAGACACATATATACGTGGTTCACCCAGTGTGGGCTACATCCACCAGAGAAATTTCCAGGTCCTTCCTTTTTATTATCCAACAAATGAAGACATACAACCTACAACACACTCGTTGTAACTTCCTCTTATTTCTCTCACAGTCTCCTCACTCAGAATACAATATTCACAATGATACATAGCCGCAATACATTTCCCTCATAAAAGAGGGTTTCCTTCTAGGGAAAAAAAATCCTAACATAACTTCTACCATTAGATCTGTGACCTTATAATGAACTATCCATATTTACTATGAAATTACAATACACATTTACAAATTTTTTTTTCCTTCCGGGGCTTCATCGCAGAACCCCCATCAGGGAACGTTGTTGTTACGAGGAAAATCTCTCTATGGCTAGGGTAAACCAGAAAAGATAGGTACGACTGCATAAATCAACTCTATCCCATAAACAAGCTATATAAACTAATGTGCAAGAGATATAAGAAACGGACCTACCTCATCCAAATGTTTGAAGATGTCCACCATTGAGCACTTTGACCCAAATATTTATACCTGCAACAAGTTCTCAACAAACAAGCGAAGCAAGAATATAGTGATAATGTAAAAGGTTATCACATTAAATAGCATAATCCATTAATATACAAAACACACATGCCCATGGATAATAATTCATATATTTGAAAGATATCAATTGGACGGGAAGAGAGTATTTCTATTAATAAATGATCAACATAAGTGAAAATATTACAGACTTCCGTGTCGGCATGGTTCGAAATTGAGAAACCAAGTTCCTTCCAGCTGGGATTCCACCACTTCAATCCACCACCAAAGGCAAGATCATAGAAGGGAGACAATGAGGTTCTCCATCAATAATGGAAGAGCTTGGGGGTTGAACACTGTGTTCAGACTTAAAGGACAAAGGGATGCAGACTCAATATGAAGTAATTATTTCTCCAAAGTAAATTTTCTCTCAAAGTTGAATTATCTCAAGTAAGAGCACGAGAAACCTGCCTATACACTTTTTGTATAGGGTGCAATATGCGTACAAGTGAAAAGAGTTATATTTTTGTCTCTTGATTTATCAATCAGGGAAAGTGAGTCTACATAGGGAAATGGAATAAGGCCTAACAGTTGTCCCATGAACCCCCGCTTGCCACTTGACCCCACAAGAGGGGCAAGCCTCCCCTGCACTACCCCCGCGTGGAGGAGTGTACATTATTATGGGGTGTAAAGTCTTCATGGGGTATAAACATGGCTGAAAAAAAAGACCTCTAAATCAGGAAGATAATTAGGTTCCACAACCAACACAATTCTTCGATGCCCCGATTCACAAAACTCACTCCTGATATTTTACAAAGATATACAACTACAATCTCTCGGTCGGTAGATCTAATGACCCTCAATCAATCGCCGTTTACGTAAGAATTTTCACTGACTGGACTAGTCCATCTCTTGGATGGTCCAGATCGATACTCTCCCTCTAGATTGATGATTGTGTAGCCTCATCTAGTTTACACAAGGATTTCAATGGTTAATCTCTCTCACTTTCAGTGGTGTAATGCAAACAATGTTCTTACAATTCTATAGTCATAATTCCAATGCCACAATTTACCAATAAAACCAACGTTGATTTCATGAATCAAGCATGCACATTTTGATTTTATATAGAAAATTGCAAGTGCAACAAGGATTAAATCCAACATTAGGATTATATAGTTATGAATACATTTACAGACTTAATCCATCAAACAAGATTAACATTCATGACTATGATTTCAGGCACCAACCATTTAATTAAATCCAGTCACACAAAGTATAAAACTACTTATATTTTTTACAAGTTGTGATCAACCAAGTGACTATGGGTTTCCACCTTACCCCCCAACCATAGGCTCTAATTTCTTAGTAACTTTGACAACATGCCATCCCTGTGCCAATCCATGATACCATCAGGGAGTATCTCTCAAATTCTTAGGGATAATTGATAGGTGAAGGTTACTCTCCTTCACACTCCTCTTAGTTCATATTTTCTCATACCCCCTAACTCAGTGCCTGTGCGAGGTTTATCAGATGCTTTCCCAACATGAAGCTCGCATCCCTCACAACTCATGTTTTGGGTTTTCTAGGCTATCCGACCCAAGGTTCATAGCTCTCCTCTCCTCTGGTCGTGAACCCCCTTATTTGTCTACTTGCATGCCTTTTCTCGCACGTATCCACACAGGAAGGTTTTGGACCTTTCCTCCTCCTTCCATCAGAAGAAACCCATGTCTAAAACATTTAATGCATGCATGGTACTCTGTGGTACCTTTTGTTGAAAATTAAGCTGTCCTAGCCAGGCCTTCCCATAACTATGTTCATTGAGGGTGGTTTGTTTCTCAACCACTAGCCCTTCCTCATTAACCAATTTTCCTTGAAATCAGAGTAAAAGGGAATATTTGAATATTTCCAAAATCAAATATTATCAACAAGGAGGTTTGGGTCCTCTTTATCATGAGGAACGCCTCTCTAGGTTTTTATTCACTCTTTCCCCCAGTGGTATCATGGCCAATAATTTAAGGGTTCACTCCCACAGTCAATTGTTGGCACTTACAATAACAAATTTACAATGTTACCATGCCACTACAAGGAAACCATAAATCATGATTAATTACATAATATCATAGGTTTAGAAAGGGGGGTGTTACAATCCCCTCCCCCTTTAAAGGAACACCATCGTCAATGTTCTTCCTTCTTAGCAACACCTTCCATGTCTCTATCCTTCAGTTTCTTTAGCATCATCTTCCTTTTTCTTCATTGTCTGGTTCTATCCCAAACTTTGTCATTTTAGAACATGCCTATAGAAATTTCAATAGCAAGCATATTAATTAAAATTTCATGTAAAACATTTTATTTTTGTTCAAAATCAAGAGGAAATATTCACAAATCAACACAATACTTATCTGTGCAATTCATGGATCTGCATCCATGTGGTTGTCTCATTAACTTGGCTCTCTATTTTTCTTTACATACCCATTGTGTGCATGATCGTAATCAACATATCACAAGAACTATCGAAGTCTCTTCTTCCTTGCAGTCACTCACCTTCTAGGCCTAGGCTTCAACATCCCATTCTCTGCTATATATTCCCTTGGGTGATCCATCTTTCCATGCCAAGGATTTCTCACACGAGAATAATTTTCAATACTTCCTCGAGTCTTACAGCTGAGGCGTCCCTACGAATTGCTCTTGCCAAGGCATCACTCCAACGCATGTTACCTCAACACGATATTATTTGGGGATCATGGCGTATCAGAGGGTTCTCATGTCACTACCATAGCCCTTTTTCCATGCTTTCCATATTTGAAAACCATCATCTGTCTTCCTTGGAAATATATTTTATCTCACTTGTATCACATTCATACAAAAATTTGTGAGATACAACATCAATTTTTAATAAAATTTATTACAAATCTGTCATCCATAGATTTCAAATTTCACATTTTTATTTTCAGATCTATCTCACATAGGGACCAGATTCACAAGTATGATATTTTCCTTCTCATAATATTTTGGCTCTTTCATAACTTATAGGCATTGGTATCCCTTATTGACTTAGTTTTCTGCCATAGCCAAGACCCTTCTTCTTGCAATTTTGTCTTCACACAGCCAAACAAATTATTAGTTCTCATGCACATTACATTTTCCTTGCACACTTGTATTAACTTCCAAAATTTTTTCAAAATTTGTGCATACTAATAATTGCATCATATTCAATGATATAAAATATAAATGAAATACTATTCCTTACACATGCATTACTTTAACATACCAATCATTTTCAAATGCAATCAATATTAAGTACATTTAATCCAATGTGCCAATATCCATGGCCACATTCACATACCAAGCACCGTTTCATTGATTTTAGATTATTATTTTTCATGTTAGGCACTCTTTCCATGGCATGTTGGAAATCAACCAACCTCTTATCACATGTTTAATTTATCCATATTCATTATTACAACATGACTCTCCCTCATGCTTTAAGTTGATCTTAGCCTCAAATCAACACACATGAAACTAAAAGTTTCACATGAATGCATTCAAACATTGTTTCTTCATTGGTAACCAGGGTGCCAAAATTTAAGGCCACCCAATTCCTCTCTTTACCATTCTTTAACTCTGTAGGGTACTAAAATATATTTCTTCCACAATGGGAAGTCCCATACCTACCCTCTCTCTTACCACATGGACCTCCCCAATGCATTACATCATTGTGCTGCTTATGGGCACTTTGATCCCAATCATCCCTTATTGGTCAATGTGTTCATGATACCTTGTTCATGAACTTTCTTGTAAGGATCTCAATTGATCCTTGGATGTTATATATTCCTCCCTCCATCCTTCATGTATCTCTTTCCTTACTCATACCCTACTTGGGTATCATTGGCATTCAACAACCACTCTAAAACACATGCATATCATTAAAATAATGAAAACATTTCAGAAGGGATTTCTTACCCAACCCCTTCATACCATATGTCACATTGGTATGAAAATATTTATACATGTCTGGATGCCAACACCTTTATGATATCACCTCATCAATGGTGCTTCATAGGGACTCCCAAAGTCCCTTCATCAATCTTTCAACAACCTTCTTGTATTTCTCCCTTGCTTGAGGATATCCATCAATGAAAATTATCCTTCCCAACAGATCCAATCCTTTCCTACACATGCATGCATTATCAAAGTCACAATTATATTAGTTGTTGTGTTAAATAAAATGCATCTATTTAAATCAGTAAATTTTTTTTAGATATGCTCAAACATATCTATATGAACTCTATCACATTTCCCTCAATGTTTTCACGGGTGCAAACAAAATCAAATTCTCCAGTTGTCTCTACAGTCACATAGTTATCAACACTCTTATGCCAAATAAAATTACATTCACTAGCATACCAGTTTCTCATCCTAGAGAAACATAATAGACAACAAGAAAGGAGCTAAGGGATTCTTTCATTTTCCCAACTCCTTTTACACATCCTGGGACTTTCATTCCAGTTGAGTTGTTTCTAAGGCCTCACTACCTTTACTTATCATGGCTCAATAAAGCCCATTTATTTAAACATATTTATTGATTTGTTGTCTTCTCATTTATTGCTTCTGCAATCTATCCCCTGCTGGGATATTCCGTCTCTTTTCCTTGAGTAGTCTTGGGCAGGTTCACCTTGACCTTATTGGATATTTCAACATGCTATATCAACAAGCTTCTTGTTCATAATTAATTATGAACTTGTGCATTCTTCACATTTCACAAACATAAATCAGATTGGTCCTCATTTGTTTGCATGGTTTTTACTCATGCATGATATTTCAAAATGTAATCCAGGATTCTTATATAAATAATCTTTGCAACCCACTGCTTAGTTATTAGAAGTCATTAAAATTATAAATCTATTCTCCAAACAAAGTGCTTATACAAATCCTCCACGGGAAACTTTCCCCACATTCCACTCTCTTGTTTCATATCTAACGCTACTTGAAATCACCTCATCCTTGGTTCTACCTCAACTTCATCATTTCAGAATTTCACCCAATATTCTATAAGGAATACTAGCATGCAATCTTATTATGCATTTCAAATTTACATTCAAATAGGTATCTTTATGTTATCATATTGCTTTCAATTTGTACTTCCATGCACTTAATCACATGCATTAACATGTTGTGTGTGTCCACTACTGGTGCACTTCACAGTTTCATATGCATATTTCTTTACAAATTATTTTAACTTGTTATTTGTTCATGATATTCTCAAAGGCAATATCACATTTCCTTCTATCTTAATCAACATGGCAGTCTTTCTCATTTTTCCTTTCACCATTCCATCTTAGCGCTTTCTGAGGAATGACATACTTCCTCCAGCTATTATTTAAACAAAATACTCATACCCTCCTTCACAGGGTCATCCATGCATCTGTGACATTACTCAAATATGGAAAGTACACATCTTTCCTCACAGTCCACTTGCTTAGGCAGTCATACCTTGCGTTTAACATTCATACATGTGTGTGTGTGTGTGTGTGTGTGTGTGTGTGCATCACTTGCACATTTCCATATTATTCACATACACTCGGTAAGTCTTATCTCTTATAAATATTTTCTGATGAAGAGTTACAATCATCCACATGACCAATATAACATACTTAATCATACTTATGTTTCATTTTCTCATGGCAACAACCAACAAGAATTTATTCTTACCCAACTTCTGTCAAGGTATTTAAAATCAAAAAATACAACTAGGTAATTTATAATGTTACCCAGGGTAGTAAAATTCCCAAATCCAACTTCCCTTCATGTTTCAACCATTCTTGGTCTATAGGCCTTTATCAGGGAAACCCTTTGTCGTATTCCCATTCACTACTATATGATCATAGACAACCAATCTTGTATGGCTGTCATCCACATATGGATGTCAACTTGGCCCATTGGTCATATAGTATTGCTCCAACACTACCTTTGTTAGTCTTTATGTCAGTCTTTCATTTATTATTACAACCCTATCCTCCTAAAGAAATATGCATTAGGATTTCCAACATTTCATTCATGTTGTTAATTTCCTACTGACATCCGATCATTATTGACCAATACAAACCAACAACATGCCTTACATTCCAACCAACCATAGGTTATATTGAGACTATTTGCATGTTACATACATGCAACCAGTATCATATGCATTACAACATGTCCTCATCTTGCATTTTCATGCATAGACAAGTACTCATGTCAATGAACATTTTATACAACCATGAGCTCATAATTTGGCTCATATGTTTAATTTATTTTCCTTATTTTATGAGGATTAGTAATAATCCAAAGGAATCTTCTTTCCTTTGCTTAATTAGTTTATTCCAA
>WSFP011451913.1:0-19650 GCA_009831015.1 Picea engelmannii
TTTTGGCCAGGAAGCTGAACATATGATGACTGCAGCGCCAAGGCCTATGGCAGAAGATGGAGCATACCATCTCGAGGAGAAGCTGGAGGAAGCTAGAGATATGCCAGCAAGAGATCTGACATTCAAGCTGTCAGAGGAGGAAGTTGAGCAGCATCTCAGTGATAAGACTGCAGAACTGAAGTCTACAGTAGGGTGGAAGCTAAGTCCACAAGAGATGGAGAAAATCACAAGAGGGATCAATTTAATCTTCCCATCAACGAGGAGGGAGTAAAATGGAGCAAACTGCATAAAGAGAGCTAGCCATTGGAACAGCTGGATAGGGAGATAGGAGAAATAAGTAGGATGATGTTGAGGTCAATGCAAGAAGCAGTTAGCAAAGGTAAGTTGAGCAGAAGGGAGCATGTCAAAGCAGCAACAGCGGCAAAGCAATGGAGCAGATGGACAGCTCCAAAGAACAATTTGGGATCCAGGTGGATTTCAACAGAGCTGGGAATCTCATGAGCAGCAGCTCATAAATTTTTCACAGTAGTGGAGTATGATGCAAGAGCATTGCTCCAACCCAGCAACGCGCCATCTAGACAGCACATTCAGCGCGCATTCAAGGAAGGTAGAGGCGTCAGTGCTCTCATTTTAAAATTTAAAATTGTAATTAAATGTTTGTAAGGTTGGAAGAGCCAAATCATTGCCTTTGTACAGGCTGTATATAGAGTCACCTTTAATGGTTGACAAACTGATAAGATCTAGATCCAATTTAGACTGGACAGCCATTGAATGTAATTCAATGTAAATTAATGAGAGTAGGTAGCTTGGAGAGAAGAGCTCGAGGATCCCCTCTTTTGTAAAAATATCTATGTATCTAGATTCATTTTGAAGGCAGGTGAGATTATGATACGGAGAGAGGGAGGGAGAGAGAGCTATGACTCAGTTACAGTCCAAAAGCTTGTGCACATTGTAAATTTTAGATATTCATATTAATATAAAGAGAAGCAGATTTTCCTGCCTATGATTCTATGTGTTGCATATATTTCATGAATATCAACTGTGTATGTTTCTTTTATGTGTGAATGTTGTAGATGTATATTAAATTTCGTCTGCAGGTGATAGATAGATTTTCCTATCTGTTCAGAGTTGTTAATTTCAGTATGGGTTCTTTATGGCTCAATCCAAGGAGTTGCATGACAGAGTGTTGAGGACTCTGTGAGCCAGTGCAAAGAGTGCACATCTGAGTTATGTGTTGAATTCAGGAAAGAACATGCCAGGAGGGCGCACCAGAGAAGTCATGGACTCAGGAAGAAGCCTTAGAGTTACTGAATACTCTAGAGGTGAAGACTGTGCAGAGGAAGGCACAAAGAGACAGAATAACTAAGGATTATGTGAAGCTCTGCCAGGAGGGCATCGAGTGAGTGAAAAGAGTGCACAAGAAGAACTCTATTTCAAGTTCAGAGATAAGGGAAGTGTCCAGGAGGAAGACACTTACAGAGTTGTTGAATACTCTGCAAGCTCGGCAAGGAGTTCTTGAGCGAAATTTTCTGAGAGTTCACTTGATCCAGGTGGATATCGATGGCCACACACCTTTTCCGACGGCCTCAAAACAGTTTTCTGGCAACTTTGGCAATTTACTATTTTTAGCAGTTTTTAACTTCCGGGGCCAATTTGAGGGCCCAAATGAAGGTTTTTGTAAATAAATGTTCTAAATGATAGACAAAGGCATTATTTATCCCCCAAAATAAATCTCCTCGACGATACCCTTCCAACGAGCTATCACAAGCCTAAAACGGAGATCGTATGCAAAAGTTACGACCCCCGGAAATTGATGTACTCACTTACCCAAACGGGGCCCACATGACTTTTGGCGCTTCATCTCCTAGGGTTAGGTTTTTGGATGTATAGGGTTTTTGAAATTATGGTTTATTGTAAAAAGGCCTTCAAAGCCTCATAGTAATCATCTTCTTGCAAATGCGAGTAGCCGTCACATCTCTTCTCAGAGATAAGCTGCCACCATTCTAGCGAGTCTTTCACTCTGTATTTTTACAGTCTCTGTACATTTATTTCATTAATAGAAATCGTGTATTATTGTATATMTGTGTTTATGGTTGCATATCTGATACATTTATGTTATATTATTGAATATCTGTGATATCTYTATGAATTTATTTATTATATCTCTGCTCTCATTTTGTGCCAAAAATAATCTGGATCAGTGGTATCACAGCARGCTGCTCYTGATCGTTTTTTCAGTGCATGTCCCCGACGAGATCCAAGTATAGAAAGTTGGGTATTGAGCTTGTCTCTCTTGAAGAAAATCACTCTCACACATCCAAGAAACCCTCAATGGCAGAAGAAAAKAAAAACRACGGAGCAGACGATCCTATCAATCTGTTGCTTGAACAAGCTCTCACRCGACARAGGGACGAATGATGGAGAATTTTTCTCACATCCTTCAACGCCTGCCGATAGCATCAGGTGCATATTCATCAAGCGKYCACTTTGGAGGCACCTCACCTTTCAAGGTAYAAGTTAATTTTGATATTCCTGTATTTGAAAGACAGATAGATACAGAAGCCCTAGAAAAATTGTTAACTCTGCTAGAAGGTTATTTCTYTGTTCACAATTTTTTCGACAAAGAAAAGATCACCTTCGCACTCCTTAAAGCTCTCCCCCATGTCAAACATTGGTGGGAAACTTACTGGGAGAAAAGTTCCACAAATGAATCTGGAATATATAGGGTCGATCCCACTTGGGATATTTTTGTGGATGTAGTAAAGGAACAGTACTACCCTGTTGGCAACTATGAGGACTAGTACATGAGATGGACCACACTGCAGCAAGAGAGGGGCCAAGCAGTTCTGGAGTTCACCAATACCTTCCATACCTTGTGCACCAAGATAGGTATCAAAGACCCCGAGTGACATTTGGTTCTGAAATACCGTGGGGCTCTACACAAACACATCCAGACTGAAATGGATTTTTTGGACATCTCATCACTCGGTGTTGCTTATCGATATGCTATTAAAATGGAGCAGAAATTTAAGCACCAGAACAAAAGGGAGTTCGGGTCTGCAAATATGCAACCACCAAAGTACGACAAAGACGGATCTAACAAACAGTCTCCCGAAAACCAGTCCAAGACACAGGAAAAGAAGGGTCACAGGAAGACAAAGAAGGACACTGAAAAATGGTGCAAGTTCCACAAAATCCCCTGGAACAACACCAATAAATGTCACTCAAAATAGTCATTGGTGGTCGAGATCAAAGACAAGGAGTTGAACCCTGATTCAGAATCTGATTCTGAAAATACTGGTAAAGGACAGATCATTGACGCAGACCCCACTGCTATTGTCACGACCACAGCAATTCAACCAGAAGAACCAATAGATCCTAAAGAGGGGGAGTGCCTTTTTCATTCATAAATTTGGGTGAAGGGGAACCCACTGCATTTATTGTTGATAGTGGAAGCCAGAAGAACCTCATCTCAACAGAGGTCATCAAATAGTTGGGATTGTTGACAACACCACACCCACAACCATACAACATCAGGTGGCTTCGCCAAGGATGAGATCTTCGTGTCAGCCAATAGTGTCGATTGTCATATGGCATCCAACCCTTCAAGGATGAGGCATTATGTGATGTTTCCCCACTGGATGTATGTGATGTTCTCCTGGGCCAACCATATATGTGGAAGCGCCATGATGTTTATGAGTCTCAACCCCACAGTGTCATTGTTTCTCTGGGGGGTCATCTCTACAGAATACCAGAGGTAGTTCCAACTACTGTTCCACCTAAAAAGTGTCGCAAGGTAGTATCTCATACTGCAAAATTTAGCTTCTTCACAATCTGTTCAGAAGGGGAATAGAAGGACACTACAACCACTACAGCCTTGCCCCATGCACCTTCTATCCCACAGAAGCAGGTCAACAAGGTTGTAGAAAAGTGCAAAGATTCCTTCTGCACACCGTCCCCTCATGTAGCTCAACTTTTTGAACAAACTCAGCTTCAACAGGTTCATGACAGACCTCCACAAGCTAAGCAGCGCGACGTCTCCAGCAATACAAGCAACTCACCAAGATGCAGATTCAACAAATGATTTTCCCTCTCCCCCGGGAACTCAATGCAATGGATACCATTGCTTCCTAAGGAGGGAGGATTGATCCAGGTGGATATTGATGGCCACACACCTTTTCTGACTGGCTCAAAACAGTGTTCTGGCAATTTTGGCAATTTACTATTTTTAGCAGTTTTTAACTTCTGGGGCCATTTTGAGGGCCCAAATGAAGGTTTTTCGAGATTGAGATTCAAAATGATATCCAAAGGTATTATTGATCCCCCAAAATGAATCTCCTTGAATATACCTTTCCAACGAGCTATCACACACCTAAAACGGAGATCGTATGCAAAAGTTACGACCCCGGGAAGTTGATGTACTCACTTACCCAAACGGGGCCCACATGACTTTTAGCGCTTCATCTCCTAGAGTTAGGTTTTTGGATGTCTAGGGTTTTTGGCATTCCGGTTTATTGTAAAAATTCCTTCAGAGCCTCATTTTAATCATCTTCTTGCGAATGCGAGTAGTCATCACATCTCTTCTTAGAGATAAGTTGTCACCATTCTAGCGAGTCTTTCACTCTGTATTTTTACAGTCTCTGTACATTTATTTCATTAATAGAAATCATGTATTACTGTATATATTTGTTTATGGTTGCATCTCTGATACATTTCTATTATATTATTGAATATTTTCGATATCTCTATGCATTTATTTATTATATCTCTTCTCTCATTTCGTGACGAAAATAATCTGGATCATCACTTGCATCTCTTCGAGGGACAAAAGGGACAGAGACCTTTGAGGTCCAAGTAGTTGAAGCTCAAGGAGACAGAGTTGTTGAACACTCTGGAGGAAGACCTCTACAAGGAGTGCACCAGGCCAACACTCAGACGAAGTGTCGAAGACAGGCAGTTGAAGGCCAGTCGAGCACAAGGAGTGTGCACGGAAGCGAATTGTTTCAAGTTCGTAAGCTCATGAGGAATAGTACCTTTGCGTACAAGGTTCCTGTAGAAAGAAGTAGAAAGACGAGACACTTCGAGGTCCAAGCCACAAACAAGCTTAAGAGAGGTAGTACGAAGCTGCACACAAAGCATAAGTGAACCAAGCTCAGAAGGAGGAGCGTTGGCAACCATTAGATCAACATCAAGAGGAAATATCTGGACCGTCAAATCCACATCTAGACAGGAGGAACGAGCACAAGAGAAGATCAGATCTAAGTCATCGTATATAAGCACGTGGATCAATATTCATTGATCTAGAGGTAATGTGCACGCACCTTGTTGGCCCTTGGTTATGGAAGGAAGCAAAGAACAAGGAAGGAAAGGTAAAAAGCGAGCTTCGCGAGAGACAGAGTAATTGTCACTGAGTCGAAGTGAGCAAAAGAGCAGGAAAGATGGAGCGAAGTGTGGAAAATAAATTCATTGGACGAGGAGATCAGGGATGACAGATCAGCAAGAAAGAAGGATCGTGGACAACTCAGCAAGTAGAGAAATCCATCATTGGATGCTTTGGAGGACCGCGCAATGAAGAAGGAAAGACAGGTTGGCGAAGCCCGGAAAAAGCAGGTCAAGTTGACCTAGGGTTTTAGACACCTATGGTTTTGGTATCTAGGGTTTTGGAACCTAAGTTTCGACCTAAGGTTGGCAGTGAGTGATTTTAATGTATAAATAAAGGTCAAGAGGACCTGGGGGGGTTGTTGGTCATTAAGTATTGGTATGATATTGTTTTTATAGCTCTATTGTGAAGGGATAAGATTGTATTGTGAGATCTTCAGCTGTGTGCGAAGGTCAAGTCCTGCAACTGGGTGCGCAAGAAGGGAGAGAAAGAGAGAGAAGAAAGAAGATAAGAATTGTATGCTTTGCCTTAATAAATCATAAGCACAGTTCTATGGGCGTGGCCCTAGAGAGAGGGTGAACCACATACATTTGTGTCGTATGTGTGATTGATGCTTGGATCTTTGTCATTGTTATATTGTTATTTGCAGTCTTATGTTAGATCAGATCTATAGTTGTGTAGGATAGACCTGGTTGATAAGTGATATATGAATGTTGTATTGTTGTTGTGATAGATCCACTTGATATTCCCCTGGTTGTAGACATCCATGTCCTGCAACCCCCCTCTTAAGTTGCTTCGGGTGAGACTGCATCTGCTTCACTGGTGCTACCGAAAGGGCCAGTAGCTAGGGCTTGTTGGTGCGCTATTGGACTAAACCTCAGGTCTACCCCTGTGCCAACAAATGGTTCCATTGCCGGGACAAGAATCTGTGTAAGGGAATGTTAAGGTGGTTCCCATCGAAGACATAGGTTCATAAGTGGATAGAGGATCAAGAGAGGGACTTCGCTAAAGACCAAAACAAGAACCTTAAGCTAAGCACTGAAGGTTGGCTGCAGAGACACATATTCACCTATATTCACGAATCTTCTTTGGAGGAATCCATCAGGAGCTATACGAGTGGTTAGCTAGGTTAGTCGATACCCAGTTCGAGATCAGATCTAGACCTCCTGTGGTCTGGACGTCAGAGTTGATTAAGAAGGTTATGAGAGTCGACAACGTTGTATCAAGGGCTGTAGATCACTGGTTCGATAGTACCATTGGAGGGTATATCACCGAATTTTCTATTGACAGAACAGAATCATATAGTCAGGCCGAGAGATACTTCTTCAAAGGACCCAGAGGAAAAATTTTACAATTTTTGAAGCTACGAATCAAGATGTTGTTGCATGAAAAGAACGTCTTGAAGATACAATAGATTGGTTGGATCCGAAAAGGCTAATGTTCAAGAATTTGGACAGTGACAGTGACACAGAAGCTGGACATATGCGCAGTGGGAAATTATTTCGAGGGGTTCACCTTGAGAACCTGTTCAAGAAAAACTACAGAGACAAGGGTTTCTACAGTGCAGAAGAGGCAGATCTGACAGACGAAGAACATTCAGAACCCACCAGAGCAAAGGAAGAGGAAGTTGAATAAATTTTCCACAACGAGCCAGAGACATCAGGAACTGCGTCGACCACTGAAGTAAGTAATATCGATCCTCTGTTATTTCAGAAACGCTAAGTAATTAGAATATTCCGAATCACCGGAGTCTGCAGACTACTATTACTAGTAGTTCAGCATCTACTCATACATGAAACCTAGGCATCTCTATGGAAGACAAGATGAGTCTCCCTATATTTAAAGGAGATCGATCTGAAGATCCCGATCAGCATTGGTTCCTGTGCGAGGCCGTATGGAACATTAAAAATATTATCGATGAAGTTGTTAAAAGAAACCAATTTAGCACTACGTTGAGAGATCGCATGCTAAGCTGGTACATGAAGCTTGTCCAAGGACTTGTGCATCCTAAGACACTAAATGAGATCAAGAACATGTTGGTTGTAGAGTTTAAAAAATCTAATTCGGAGTCATAGTGTATTACTGAGCTGAAGGAGATCAAACAGAACGTAGTCGAACCTGTTTGGGAGTTCGATCAGAGATTCAATACCCTCACAGGTCGATTGACTTTTAAGATCCCAGATGAGTAGAACAAAGAATGGTTCATCGCTGCTCTTTTACCACACATCATATTTCCCCTGATGCAGCAGAATATTTCATTGCAGGCAGAATCTTTGGAGATCGCCATGAAGCTTGAATCAACACCTATGGGAGAATCTAGCTCAGGCATTAGCCAGATCTTGGTCCAGCTAACTAGTTTGTCTCTGCAGGTTGAGGATATGAAGAAGGGAAAGGGGAAGGAAAAAAGAGAAGATATATGGTGTGTAAGATGCAGATACGAAGGTCGTGATAAAGAACATTGTCCCCTATTTCATGAATATTTGGCCTCAGGAGCGTTGAGCCCCTTGAAGCAAGTCAACCTGCCCTGGTGTGAAGTATGCAAAAAAGGACATCGCCCTGGTGAGTGCTACTATATGCATAAGTACGTTCAAACACCCACAAAATTGTACTGCACATTAGGTAAGTCTGTAGGGAACGATGATATATATTGTAGGGATTTTGACCTGATGCATGAAAGATCAAGAGACATATACAAGATCCAAGGCGAAGTACACAAGGAAGGAAACAATGCACGGTACAATTCTCCAGGAAGAGGAAGTTTTAATCCTCACGGTTGATACAGAGGACGAAGATGAGGAGGAGGTATGGGTCGAGGCCAAGGAAAAATAATTTGTTACAATTGTGCGCAGTCAGGACATTCAGCGAGGGACAGCTAGAACCCTTGCACAACCTGCAGTTATTGCAATTCCTTCAAGCATGTCATCGAAGACTGCCCTTTGTTGCTAGCTAAGCTTTAGGAAAGATGAGGACCTCAGTAAAACCCGCAAGTACAACCGATATATGTTGAACCCTGTAGAGCAGACCCTAGAGTTGTTGTTATCACTCAAGGAGGCGTTGCTACAGGAGAAGACAGAGTAGCCCAAGGAAAGATTGTAGATGACCATGGAGTCAGGAAAACTACAGCGAAGGCCCCAACTTTCGATTCTAAGAAAGAAATACAGATATTTGAGGAGGCAAGGAAAGAGTTCAAAAGAGATCAAGGGTCTTCATCAAAGAAACAACCAGAAATCAAAGAATATGGCATGCCTAAGGCGTTTGATCAGTCTACATCACCAACAGAAGGAAAAGAGGTAAGCAAACTCATGGAATTTATGTGCACTTGTGTTAAGTTGATTCAAGGTAAAAGCGTTGTACAAGAATTACAACATTTAATCAAGCAGTATGAGCTAGGAAAGATAGATTCCTTACTGAATAGGGCAGTGCACCAAATTGGGAAAAGGAGAAGGACAAATAAAGAATTACACATGAATGCTCAAATAGGAGAATATGATATAGACTATGTGGTCCTCGACTTAGGGTCGGAGGTCAATGTCATGACGAAGAAAACCTGGGCACTGATGGGAAAACTAAAGTTGATATATTCCCCTATCAAGCTTAAAATGGCTAATCAGCAAGATGTCAGCCCATTTGGACGATTGGAGCATGTCCCTATGGACATCGATGGAGTTAGAACCTTCGCATATTTTGAAGTAATTGAAATTGTTGATGACAACTTCCCTTATCGTGCATTATTAGGAATTGATTGGGCCTTTGACAATTCTACTGTTGTTGATCTAAAAAAGAGGTGTATGACATTTGAAAGAGATGGCCATAGGGTCATTACACCTTTAGATATAGATGAGGGTCCTCGATACACAGAGCCTGTCAAAGAAGAATATCATGTGTATGAACTGGAAAACATCTACAAACTAACAGCCGGACAACAGGATTATATCAATCCTACGGCTGATGGGAATCTGAGCTGGCAAAGAAACACCACATGTTCATCAGACTCAGAAGAAGCACTGGAGAACTGGCAGAACCATATGTATGAAGTCTCTACCAGAAGATGTGCTAGACTAACCAGAGAGGTTCATTGGATCAGCACAACAATGAGTAACTTACCCACATTTGATGGGTTGAACCCTTTAGGAAACTTCTTATCAGAGTTTGAGACAAGTGTACCAACACAATAGAGTTTGTTGGCAATGGATGAGGCCATGAAAGCCACACCAGCAAGATGGTGGGGGACACACAAAGGAAACATCACAGACTGGACACAATGTCGAACTTTGATGATAGCGCGGTTCTCAGCACAAGTAGGAAGATGCGAAGTGAGGTACATAGGTCGAAGTTTCCCAAAGGACATGTGTGAAGCTGTGAAGAGGCTTGGAGTGACATTCCTCAAGAACAATGGGTGCACAGATTCATTAACATGTTGGACACGATCCCCATCAACTGGTACCTTCAAGTGGAGTTGCGCCTCGTCACTTCAGATTGGGAAGGTATGATCCAAAATTTTGTAACCACCTTTTTGTTTGAAAGTGAATTTCCTTCAATAGACCAAACATTACATATTGTGAGACAAAAATTATTTAAGGAGGCATCTAGCTTCCCTTTGGAGCAAGAAGAGGATGAATGGACCGCGCCATTCTATATATTGCAAGGATGTTACAACATTAATGCCAATGAAGATAATGATCCGAGGAAGGTAAACATCATTGAGATAGAAGGCCACAGAAATGTGGAAGGACCAGGAGTTGAGCTATCATTCATAGGACAGCCGATCAAAATAAATAGAGTCAATATTGGGATAGAGGAGACACTGAATCTTGCCAATGTCAGAGATTATTGGGATGTTGCTACCATTGACAAGATTACAGAGTTATTGCACGAATATCAGGACTTGTTCTCGACCAATTTCACTGATATGAAGGGAATCAAAGGGCCTATGGGTGAGATGAGAATACCTTTGAAACTAGATGTGAAGCCAGTCAAGCAAAGACCTTAAAGACTGAACCTGAAATACAAGGAAAAAGTGAAGATCGAGCTCGACAGAATGTTGGAAGCAGGGATTATTGAACCTGTCAAAGAGTCGGAGTGGATCAGCCCTATGGTGGTACAAGACAAGAAGATATGAGAAATCAGGATCTGTGTGGACCTCAGAAAGTTGAATGATGCCTGTCTACATGACCCTTTTCCTACACCATTCACAGATGAAGTGTTGGATAATGTGGGAGGCCAGGAAGTATATTCTTTTACAGATGGTTTTTCGGGATACCATCAGATCCACATTACCAAGGAGGACCGTCATAAGACTACGTTTTCCACGGAGTGGGGATCCTACCAATATAAAGTAATTCCATTTGGATTCAAGAATGCCCCAGCCATCTTTTCCAAGGTGGTGGTCGAAGTGTTCAAAGAATTTTTGCATAAATTTTTAGAAGCATACTTTGATGACTGGATTGTTTTTAGTTTGTTGAAAAATCATATTGAATGTCTAAGGCTAATGTTGGAAAAATGCAGGCAATGTCAAATTTCTTTGAATTTGAAGAAATGCATCTTCTTCTCACCATTTGGAGTGTTATTAGTTCATATTGTATGAAAGCAGGGATTGTTGGTAGACCCATCTAAAATTGCAATTATAGTTGATTTGCCACCTCCTACTTCAGTCAAACAATTGCGCACTGCACTGGGCCATACTGGATATTACAGGAAATTTATCAAAGGATATGCCCAAATTACAGCACCAATGGAGAAGTTGTTGAACAAGGACTGCCAGTATGAGTGGATAGATGAATGTTAGCAGAGCTTCAACACACTGAAACAAAAAATGGTTACAGCGCCCATTCTAATTTTTCCAGATTGGAGCAAAGAATTCCATGTGCATGTCGATGCATCTTCTATTGCATTAGGAGTAGTACTGGCACAACCTGGAGAATGAAACATTGATCATCCATTAGCATTTTCCAGCAGGAAGCTATCCACAGCTGAAGTTAATTACACCACTACAGAGAGAGAGGGACTAGCCATGGTGTATGCACTACAAAAATTCTGCCACTACTTGTTGGGAGGACACTTTAAAATATTTACTGATCACTCTGCGCTGAAGTACCTAGTCAACAAGCCAGTGTTGGGGGGGAGAATATGTAGATGAATTCTGTTGTTTCAAGAATATGATTTTGAGATCATAGTTAAGCCAGGAAGAATGAACAAGGGCCCAGACCACTTATCAAGGTTGGAACATTTACCGGATGCATAGTTTCTCACCATTAGAAAGATTGATGACCACTTCACAGACATAGTCCAGTTCCTATCAACAGGAATGGGTCCAAGTGCGTATAAAATTCCTCAAAAGAAATAGATACTGGTGTGTGTTGCAGACTTTTCACTTATAGCTGGATAGCTATACAAAATGGGACTGGGTGAACTATTAAGGAGGTGTGTTATGGAGACAGAGCGACCACTGATCCTCGCAGAAGCTCATGAAGGCATCGTAGGAGGACATTATGCAGGGAAAGAAACTGGGTTGAAGGTTCTGTGAGATGGCCTTTGGTGGCCTACGTTACACAAAGATACTAAAGAGTATGTCAGAGCATGTGATGTATGCTAGCAAATTGGAAAACCATCCCGAAGAGATGAAATTCCATTAGCACCGCAGATGACCCTACAAGCATTTGAAAAGTGGGCCATTGACTTCGTGGGACCTATAAACCCACCAGGAAAGCGCACAGAAGCAAGGTACATTATTACTGCGATAGAATATTTAACCAGATGGGTCAAGGCTAGAACAATCAAGGACTGTAGTGCAACTACAGCTGTGCATTTTATATTCGATAACATAATAACCAAGTTTGGATGCCCTAAGATTCTTATGAGTGATCAAGGTACACACTTCATCAATAAGATAGTTCAAGCCCTAACTGAAGAATTTGCAGTCTGCCATCAGAAGAGTACACCTTACCATCCACAAGCAAACAGAACGGTTGAAGCATTCAACAAGATCTTAGAGACACCATTGACAAATATTTGCAGCGTGAATAGGGATGACTGGGATTTAAGAGTACCAGCAGTACTCTGGGCCTATAGAACCACTTGCAAGAAATTAACAATGCAGACCCCCTTCAAGTTGGTTTATGGTCTCAAAGTTTTTGTCCCGATGGAATACTTAGTACCAAGCCTAAGAATTGTTGCATTTACATACATGGATGATACTGGTGTTGTTCGCGAGAGGCTTGCACAGTTGGTTGAACTAGAAGAAGACGGATTCATTGCAGGATTCCATCAACAAGTTCAGAAGGAACGAGAAAAGGCCTATCATGACAGGAACATCAAGAAGAAGACATTCAAGCAAGGTGATTTAGTACTGGTGTACGACAGTAAGTTTATCAAACACCCTGTGAAGTTCAAAACCCATTGGCTCGGACCATATGAGATTGCCTATGTTATAGAAGGAGGAGTTGTGCAGCTGAAGACATTGAAGGGAGACTGGAAGGAAGGATTGGTGAATGGGAGTCGGCTGAAGTTGTACTATGATAACCAGCTTCCTCGCAGCTCTCAGTAAAAGCATGAGGAAAAGGGTCCAGGTACCAGGTGCAATTGAAACTGGGTACCAGACACAAAAAAGACAGTATGCACAAGCATGGAAAGGAAGCATAAAGCAGAAAGAAAGGGTTGTGTTGCACAGTCCAAAGTCGAAGTAAAACAAGAGGATCAATTCTGAAGTGCCTCGAGACAAGTCACAGGTGAGTGTTGGGGGCCTATTGGCCCTTGGTTATGGAAGGAAGTGAAGAACAAGGAAGGAAAGGTAAAAAGAGAGCTTCACGGGAGACAAAGTAACTGTCACTGAGTCGAAGTGAGAAAAAGAGCAGGAAAGATGGAGAGAAGTGTGGAAAAGCAAGCCATTGGACGAGGAGATCAGGGATGACAGATCAGTAAGAAAGAAGAATCGTGGACAACTCAGCAAAAAGAGAAATCCATCGTTGGATGCTTTGGATCACCACGCAATGAAGAAGAAAAGACGGGCTAGCGAAGCCCGAAAAAAGTGAGTCAAGATTACCTAGGGTTTTGGTATCTAGGGTTTTGGCACCTAGATTTCAAACTAAGGATGTCGGTGAGGGATTGTAATGTATAAATAAAGGTTAAGAGGACCTAGGGGGGGTTGTTGGTCATTGAGTATTGGTATGATATTGTTGTTATAGATCTGTTGTGAAGGGAGAAGATTGTATTGTGAGATCTTCAGTTGTGTACGAAGGTCAAGTCCTGCAGCTAGGTGTGCAGGAAGGGGAGAAAAAGAGAGAGAAGAAAGAAGATTTGCTAGCCAAGAGCGCAAATAAGAACTATATGCTTTGCCTTAATAAATCTTAAGCATAGTTATGTGGGCGTAGCCCTAGAAAGAGGGTGAACCACATATATTTGTGTCCTATCTGTGATTGATGCTTGGATCTCCGTCATTGTTATATTGTTATTTGCAGTCTTATGTTAGATCACATCTATAGTTGTGCAGGATAGACCTAGTTGATAAGTGATATATGAATGTTATATTGTTGTTGTGATAGATCCACTTGATATTCCCCTGGTTGTAGACATCCATGTCCTGCAACCCCCCTCTTAAGCTGCTTCACAGGTGTTGTTAAAAGGGCCAGTAGCTAGGGATTGTTGGTGCGCTCTTGGAGTGAACCTCGAGTCTACCCCTGTGCAAACACACCTTAACCATTTGAAGGCAAATAAGAGAGTAGACTTTGTGAAGTCCCAAGTTCCAAAATCATCGAGATCATCCATCGTCAGAGGACACGTGGAAATTGTTCAGCATTTCGCTGACTCGCGGGGTGGAAAGGTCAAAAGGGAAGAATTCTATGAATTTTCAAGGCCCAAGTTCATGACTTTATAGTGTCCGTCAGATCCAGAGGAGCGCAATCTATTGATTTGGTGCTCCGAAATATCAATATTTTGGGAGAAGGGGAGAAAATCACTTTGCAAACCCATGATACGCGAAATCTCGACGCGCTCGGGAGATGGACCCCAAGTCGCAGCTAAAGTTCACATCAGGAAGAATTTAAGGGAGGAGCTAGCTAGTGCTAGGCCCCTATCATGATTTCGAAGATCGTAGGAGTCGGGGTGTCTTGCACCAGAAGTCCCAAAATCATGAAACAAGAAGTGCCTTTTGGTTAGGCTTGTGGTCACAAGTAGTGGTCACGTGGAGGGGAAGCTCACATCTGGTGCTTGTGCATGCGGGTTGAGTTTCACATTTGGACCTGTGGATATTGGTTGTGGAGATTCCAGCATGAAATCAAAGAGTTTCTTCAAGCTTAGATCTCAGAGAATGATCCTTGACCGGGAGCTCGGCGGACCCTGCCAAGGTGGGGGGTCTGTGTCATGTGGTATCAGAGCTGATTTTTTGTCTATATATTTCAGGCGAAGGAGGTAAAGGAGATATTTCGATACCATCAGTAGTATCAAAAGCTTAATACATGGTGTTGATGCTCTGTGGAGATCTGTTTGCATGTAGGCATCAGACAATTGATATCCAGGTGGGTTGTAGGATAAGCTAGGAATGCTCTCGATTGTAGAGTGAACAACAGACTTGACAGGAAGGCAGGTAGAAGAAGAGGATGGCTACTAAAGGCCATGAACATGGTCCAAGAGAAGACTTCCAGCAGAAAATCAAGGCTGAGATAAACAAAGAGCTCAGCGAGATGAGAGAACGAATGTAGAAGCTTGCATTTAAAATGCAACAA
This sequence comes from Picea engelmannii, assembly GCA_009831015.1. Taxonomy (NCBI): domain Eukaryota; kingdom Viridiplantae; phylum Streptophyta; class Pinopsida; order Pinales; family Pinaceae; genus Picea; species Picea engelmannii. The sequence goes on from WSFP011451913.1 coordinate 15,097, forward strand.
GATGCTAAAGTGCATTGGGTGTATGAATGGCCCATGAAGAAGAAGGTGAAGTGGCCCATTCATAAATTGTTGGCCAGAGGACAGCAAAGGTTGTTGAGTACGTGGCTAAGGCATGTTAAAATCCTTAGAGGTGAGGAGGAGATGGTTCATATCTATGAACCAAAGATAGGAAGACATCTCAGTGATGATGAGGAGAAGAGATCAGAGAAGGGTTTTAGAAACTACCAGGTGAGCAGTGAGGAACTTTCAAGTTGCCTAGAGGGCGATGAGAAGATGTCAATGATTGATCTCAAAGACTGCCAAGTGGGCAATGGACAAATCCTAGATTGTTAGGTGGGAAATGAGATGGGATCATTGGAGGATCTCATAGACTACCAAGAGGGCGGGGAAGAAATCCCAAATTGCCAAGTGGGCAAGTGAGAGGAGATAAGACTGTCTAATAGTCTCGTGAACTAAGAGGTGAGTTCATATCAGCAAGGACAGCTGATGGATGAAGATCAGAAGTGTATTCTGATCATTGGGGGAATTCGGATATTCCTACCAAACAACCCAGTTGAGGCCAGAGCATGTGTTGCAAATGCAACAACAGAAGAAGGACAACCAGCAGTGACTTTCATAGAGGAAGAATAAATGTAGCAGACATGAGAATCTACCCCAACAGAACAAGAGCATGCAGATAAGGTGCTCACTCCATGGGAGAAGGAGTTAGAGATGTTGGAGGATTGGTTGGAAAATCTAGAACCAATAGATGACTGCCATGAGCGGACAGTCATGCAGATTTTGGGAGAAGGGAATTCGACAGAACTACTCAGAAATTTTGTCTAGGAAGTTGAACAGATGATGATTGCAGCGTCGATGCATGTAGTAGAAGATGGAGCATACCAGCCTGAGGAGAAGTTGGAAGAAGCTATATATATTCCAGTAGGAGAGCTGACAGTCAAGCTGTCAGAGGAGGAAGCTGAGTAGCAGCTCAGTGATGAGACTACGGAACTAAAGTCTGCAGCAGGGTGGCAAGCTAAGGCCATGAGAGATGGAGAAAATCACAAGCGGGATCAAGTTGATCTGCCCATCAACGAGGAGGGAGTGTAGCGGAGAAGACTGCATAAAGAGAGCCAACCATTGGAACAACTGGATAGGGAGATAGAAGAAATAAGGAGGCTGATGTTGAGGCCAGCTCAAGAAGCAGTCAGCAAAGTTAAGCTGAGCAGAAGGGAGCCTGCCATAGCAGTAGGGAAGAAGAAGCAGCAGAGGCTTATCAATGGAGCAGATGGACAGCTCCAAAGAACAGTTAGGGATCCAGGTGGATTTCAACAGATTTGGGAAGCTCATGAGCAGGAGCTCATGAATTTTTCACAGTAGTGGAGTATGATGCAGGAGCATCACTCCAACCTAGCAAGGTGCCAGCTAGACAGCACATTCAAGGAAGGGAGAGGCGCCATCCCTCTCATTTTAAAATTTTTAATTGTAATTAAATATTTGTAAGGCTGGAAGAGACAAATCATTGCATTTGTACAGGCTGTAGATAGAGTCGCCTTTAATGGTTGACAGGAGAATAACATCTAGATATTTTTCGGACTAGACAGCCATTGAATGTAATTCAATGTAAATTAATAAGAGTAGGTAGCTTGGAGGGAAGAGCTCGAGGATCCTCTCTTTTGTAAAAAGATCTTTGAATCTAGATTCATTTTGAAGGAAGATGAGATTATGATACGCGGAGAGGGAGAGGGAGCTAAGACTCAGTTGCAATCCAAAAGCTTGTACACATTGTAAATTTCAGATATTCAGATTAATATAAAGAGAAGCAGTTTTTCCTGCCTATGATTATGTGTGTTGCATATATTTCATGAATATCAACTGTGTATGTTTCTTTTATGTGTGAATGTTGTAGATATATGTTAGATTTCATCTACAGGTGATAGATAGATTTTCCTATCTGTTCAGAGTTGTTGATTTTAGTCTGGGTTCTTTGTGGCTCAATGCAAGGAGTTGCATGACAAAGTGTTGAGGACTGTGTGAGCCAGTGCAAAGAGTGCACATTTGAGTTTTGTGTTGAATTCATGCAAGAACATGCCAGGAAGGTGCTCCAGAGAATTCATAGACTCAAGAAGAAGCCTCAGAGTTACTGAATACTCTGGAGGTCAAGATTGTGCAGAGGAAGGCACAGAGAGACAGAATCACTAAGGATTCTGTGAATATCTACCAGGAGGGCATCGAGCGAGTGAAAAGAGTGCACAAGAAGAACTCTATTTCGAGTTCAGAGATAAGGGAAGTTTCCAGGAGGAAGACACTTACAGAGTTGTTGAATACTTTGGAAGCTTAGCAAGGAGTGCTTGAGTGGAAGTTTCCAAGAGGGCGCTTGCATATCTTTGAGGGACAGAAGGGATAGAGACCTTTGAGGTCTAAGCAGTTGAAGATCAAGGAGACAGAGTTGTTGAACACTCTAGAGAAAGACCTGTGCAACGAGTGCACCAGGCCAACACTTAGACGAAGTGTTGAAGACAGCCAGTTGAAGGTTGGTCGAGCATAAGGAGTGTGTAGGGAAGTGAATTGTTTCAAGTTCATAAGCTCAAGAGTAATAATACCTTTGTGTAAAAGGTTCATGTACAAAGAAGAAAAAGGCCGAGACACTTCAAGTTCCAAGCTACAGACAAGCTCAAGAAAGGTAGCACGAAGTTGCACATAGAGCGCAAGTGAACTAGGCTCAGGAGGAAGAGAATCGGCATCCAATAGATCAATAGCAAGAGGAAATATCTAGATCGTCGAATCCATGTCTAGACAGGAGGAACGAGCACAGGAGAAGATCAGATCTAAGCCGTTTGATCTGAGCATGTGGATCAACAGTCGTTGATCTAGAGGTAAGATGCATGCACCTTAACCATTTGAAGGTAAACAAGAGAGTGGACTTTGTGAAGTCCCAAGTTCCGAAATCATCGAGACCGTCCATTGTCAGAGGACAGGTGGCAGCAATTCAGCATTTCGCTGACTCACACGGTGGAAAGGTCAAAAGGGAAGAATTGTAGGCATTCGTGAGGCCCGAGTTTGCGACTTGGTAGTGGTTGTCAAATCCAGAGGAGTGTGATTCATTGATTTGGTGCTCCAAAATATCATCATTTCGGGAGAAGGGGAGAAAATCAATTCGCAAACCCCCGATACGCGAAATCCCAATGCACTTGGGAGTTGGAGGTCACATCAGGAATAAGTTTAGGGAGGATCTAGCTAGTGATATGCCCCTGTCGGGATTTCAGAGATCGGAGGAGTCAGGGTGACTTGCAGCAAAAGTCTTGAAATCGTGAAACGCGAAGGGCCTTTTGGTTAGGCTTGTGGTCACAAGTAGTGGTCACGTGGAGGGGAATCTCACGTCTGGTGCGTGTGTGCACGGGCTGAGTTTCACATTTGGAATTTTGGATATTGGTTGTGGAGATTCCAGCAGAGAATCGAAGAGCTGCTTCAAGCTCAGAGATCAGAGAACGATCCTTAACCAGGAGGTCGGCGGACCCTGCCAACATAGGGGGTCTGCATCAAGCAACAAAAACTGATGAAAAAGATGATGACCCAAAGTTATCAAACTTTTACAACGTGGTAATATCATCAACAGTTCTAGTTGCAAGAACATGCTTAGGATCTTTTAGATCCTTGATTACAACTTGGTGAGGTGAAAACTCTATAGTTTTACCTTCACCTAAATGACTGATTTGATATACTAATAGAAGGTTAAAAGACAGAATTGGAACACATAATACATCATTGAAATGACCATTTTCTACTGGAAATGTTCCATATCCTTCAACACTAATAGATCTATCATCACCAACAAATATTTTATTGGTGTTAGATTCATTTCGAGCAGAAAATATGTCTCTATCCTTAGCCATATGATAAGATGCTCCGGAATCAATAAGCCACTCATCAGAAGAAGAAGTAGAAGTTGTATTGAAGGAGAAACCAGAAGTAGAAAGTGGATGTCCATGAGAAGAAGAATAATAAGTAGAACCAATATTGATGTTGTGTTTCTTCATCGTTGCTTCCAAATATGCCATATTCTGGAAACATTTGGACTCATCATGACCATATTTATCACAAAAGTTGCAATGTTTGTCAGTATTCTTACTTTTATATTTTTCTCCTTTATCACCATTAGGAGCGGAAGTTGTCTGAGTGGGTTTGGGACCCTTGTATTTCTTGTTGTTGTGGCAAGGATGTTGCTTCTTGGAATTCTTGGGTTTATCTTTCTGATGGACAACTAAGGCTTTGTTGGAGGTACCTACAGTGTTGATCACTCCAAGTTGTACAAGCTTATCTTTCTCTCTAATTAAAGCATCACAAAAGTTCTCAAGACTGGGTTTTTGATAAGTTGTCCCTTGAGCCTCTTGCATGGAAAAAAAGGTAGATACAAACACATAATATGCACTACATGTTGGAAGATTGGTTGTTGTCATTGATGTCAACCTAGTCATGGGTTTTGGAAAGGAAGATTGATAAAGGTATTTGGACATGAAGGACAATGCACATGCATATACAACACCCATGAATGGATAGTATACATCATGTTGTTTC
>ML872187.1:0-19268 GCA_009831015.1 Picea engelmannii
CTCTAAGCCTATCACAGAGTGAAGATCTTTTTTGACTGCTTGTTTTACCTCGAGTTGTCCTGGGAGAAATTGTTCCTTTTCTTGCTACATTTGCACTTTCTCCTCGTCAAACTTTGTCTTGAGAGAAATATTCTCCTACTCTACAAATATGCGTTGTTCTATGAGTATTCCTTGCACTTGCTTCAAGGCTTGGGTGTCTTGTTCTACTTCTTCTTGTGTGGGATGAAGATGAGCTTTGAACGCATCAACTACTCAGCGGAGTTGGGCTAGCTCATCCCCCAACTCTAGTTCTTCTGATGGAAGGGGCGCAATGGAGAATGTGCGACTGGATTGAAGAGCTTGTTGTACTCCTTGGAGCTCGACCTCGATTCTATCATACATTTCCTCTTGCTTAGCTTCTTGCTTCTCTGAGATTTCCAGTGACGTATCGTTTAGCGCTACGATGATGAAATCAAAATCATCAACAGTAAGCACAGTCTTCATCTTGGTCATGGTGGCTTTGTATTTCTTCTGCGAAGAGGGTCTCTGGGGAGAAACCTTCCTCTTATTCAGGGGGTCGGTCTCATATCTTGGTGGTGTTACTTTGCCTTTCTTTTGTTCAACTTATCTATCCTTCATCTCTTCTACATCATTATCACCTCCTCCCTCAGGTGATATGGAAGCATTCCTCTCTGAGGTGTTGCTTAGGTCTTGGACCTATTCAGTCTTCTTCATTTTACTAGGTCCGGGTGTATCATGCGCGATTTCTAGGCTATCAGGGTTGAACATCTCTGGAGTGTCTGCTCGAATGAGGAGGTATGTCGACTAGTCCTTAGTGATCTCCTCAAGATCCTCTTCCGTGAGCTTGTAGTATGAATGTAGTTGTTCCTTATGTTCATTGATTCGCGTTGTAATGTAAATGAAATTTTGATCTGCGTTGAACTTCATCAAGGGTCTAAATCTCTATAAGGTGTTCGGAGTCATGCAATACTTAGCTTCAATGGCTCTCTTTAGTTGAAGGTAGTAGGTATGAAAAACAATGTTCGACTACCATTGTTTGTTCGTATCACTTGAATACCAAAGGTTAGTGAACTTCGCGACAAGCGGCTCAAAAGGTTCAATATCCGAGAAGGTCGCACCTTCCAACATCTCCTAGGAAATAAAGACGATAAGGATCAGGAGCCAGCTGAAGTGGAACTCATAACCTTTATCCTGTGCTTCACAACAATCTAGTTCGATCTTATTAACTAGGTACTTCATCCAGTTCATCTGTAATCCTTCTACACACTTCCCCATGAGGTCAACGACGAAGCCCGTGACCTATGTGGGTTGGTTCTTGCATACCAGCTTCCTAGCTATTAACTGACATGCTAGGCACACTGCGCCATCCTAGATGGAGGCTACCTTGTAGCCTATCATCCCCTTCTTGACATCATTGTATGTGTCCTTAATATTCTATGCTAGCACACGATCTGTGGATTTTCCCGGGTAGAACTCCTGCGGGTCAGGTCCTTGCATACTCAAGCCTGTGGATCAACATTGGGTCAACTATAATACGGTGGTCTAGCTACAAGTAGTCTCCATGGAAGCACGACAGTAGGAACTTAATGCACATGTTAACTTCCTGGTGCCTTCCAAGTGCGGTATCTTCATTACATTTAAGGGGGTGGACTGCGCGAGGTCCATAGTCCACTACTGAGGGATTATATTTGAGTTCTTCCCCTTCATTTTGGTTAGGTATCTAAACAGGGAGAGCACATTGTGGTTCTTGCGATCTCTGAGGTTGAAGTCACTGAACTTCAACACTTCAATATTGTCTTGTTGCGCTCGAACTGCGCATATCCCCTTTGGGAGGTACGCAATGACCATGGTGTACTCGAAATCCCTGGGTACACTGTCACGACTTACCGCGTCGGCTAGAGGCGGGATATAGTTGGGTAATATAGATGGAATCAACTTCGCATTGGCTAGATCATCTATGTTTTTGGTTCTCTTCTCTTCTATCAGTCGAGATGGCCCAGATCCATGAGCATTCGACGGGGAAGCTTGCACTCCTCTCATCGATGATTCTTGTACAACTGCAGACATCGACATTGCTCTTTTAGTCATGAGGTTGATGAGAACTTCTTCGACAATATTTTCTGTAGTGCTCACCTCGTCCGACATACACACTCAGGGTTAACAATATCGGATTCAAAGAGTAACTGCTCAAGGAAACAGGATGGAAGGCAGTCTCGTGATGATCACTATGCAAAATCAACTATTATGCAGGCTCAGATTCACAGTTAGAAAAAGTGTTCTCGGTGCATGATGCGACGGGATAAATAGATAGCTTGGCAATGGGTCACTTGCAACAGGTAAGAAGACTTCATTAACTCATTTCTTTCCATTATGGCATGGTCCCAATGGTCTGGTGGCGATCTTTATAACCATAAATTCCTTTCTTACCATCCGGGGTGTCATTCTAATGGTTAAACTGTTCCCAACGGCTATATTGCTTCGCCATGGTGAAGTTCCATGTAATGTTGCTCTGATATCCCGACAAAGTTCCAATTTTTCACATTTTCCTTCTGCAAAGTTCCTTCTCGATCCTTCTGTAACTTCTCAATCTTAGCTCTCTTCTTACTTATCTTTCTAGCCTTATTCTAGTGAGTTTTGTTTCGGTATTCCTTTTTTCCATTCTGATTCTTATCTTCTCTTGGCAAAGTAACTTCGCGTTGTTGAGATTCTTTCCTAGAAATCAGGAGTAATACTTCATCTGTATCTGGAATAGGTACTGCAATCTTCTGGGATTCCTCTCATATTCTTGTAACTTCAACATCCAATTATTTTGTTTCAAATGGCTTCAATCTGTTCTCATGTTCTTTAATCAAGTGTGTGATCTTCCTAGTCATGAACTCTTTTAACTCTTGCTTCTTCTGCTCTAATACTTCTTTTTATTTCCTTCTGACCTGGTCTTTTTCAATCTAAGGTTTTTCGATCAACATAGGAAATGGAGCGTTTTCCTCAATAAATTTAACAACTTCCAATTCTTCCTCTGTCTAAATTCCATTAGCACTCATAGATATCTGGGTAAGATTTCCACATAGGTTTATCAACTTTCCTCTAAATAGTCCTATTCCTTCCAATGAAGGAATCATAGCAGGCTCCCCTAAAGTTTCCCAAGTTCCTTCTGTCATAATATTCACCTGTGTTTCTTCATACAGAACACAGTCAATGTCGAAGTCTCCTATTCTTGCTTCTATGAATTATTTTTCTTTGAAGATCTCTGATAAGTTGACATGTCAGTGGTCATTCAGGGTTTCTTTCATCTGTAGCAACACTATCTCTGATTCTTTCTGGGGTTTTTCCATAATCTCAATTGCTTAACCTTTTTCATGGTCTTCTTGTCTCATATTCATCCTTTCCGACTTAGATATCATTCTAGGGAAATCTGATACTTCATGGTCCATAGATTTGCAACAGAGGCAACTAGGTCTTCTACCAGGGTATTCCCTAGCCATATGTCTCGGTCTTCTGCAACTGTAACAAAGAGTTAATCCTCTCTTTCTCTTAAATGATCCCCATCCTTTTCTGAAATGCACACTAGGATCATGGTAGCTAACCTGTAAAAAATTCTTTCTAGGATCCTGCATCCATTTGTTAGTCCAAACATTCTCTCTATGCATAGGTATAACATATCTTTTGCTATTCTTATCAGATCTACTAATATCAAATCTTATTTCATCTATCAATGCCTTAGTTTTCATGCTAGGACAAATCTTATCAAACATGCCTATATCCATACTTTAGAAACAAATATTTCCACTTATCTTACTTCTACAGAGCACAAAGATTTCAAATCTAAGACTTTTCACTATTCTTACTTTTATCAGAGCACAAATCTTGTAGATCTTACCTCTTTTAATAAAAAATTCTCACTTTTACCTTTTTTGGATCACAAATCTTTCATATCTTACCTCTTTTCTTCCGATAAGACTTCTTTTCTTTAGCACAGAGCTTCACAAACTAAGTAGAGTACTGTGCACTAGAGCGACAGATATACGCACAGAGATTTCACAATTTTAGGTCAAATCTTCACATGAATCTTCTTCTTCCTCAGTTCCCAGTAATCACAGTTTCAGGCCCCAATAACGGAATCATTTGCTAGCATACAGGCAGACCTAGGGTTCCATGCTCAAGAGCGCACCGACAAAACCCTAACTATCGGCCCTTTCGGAAACACCTGCGATGCAGATGAAGTCTCACCTGAGGTAGAGGCAGGGGTGGTTGCAGGACTCCAGTGTCTGCAAAATTAGTTGGGACATAGATCTGTGATTATAACACTTAACAGAGCACTCAACAGTTGACATTCATCAATATCCAGTTCTTAGTTACAACACATTTAAACCCTAATTATAGAGCATCGCAGTATTCAACCAGATCTAGCATTTAACAACACTTAGCATGACAAATCATATCCTAACAATTTCAGGCACTGAGAATATATATATAAGTCAAATCTAACATCCATATACATCATTAAGCACAAAGCATCAACAAATCTATCTATCTATAGCAAAAAACTAACCACATTAACATATAAGAACATCAACACATTTCACAAAGCAGAGAAACACAACATATACGTGTTTCACCCCCACCCTGGGGCTACGTCCACCAACTCTTTGTCTTCTTTATTAGCTTCTTCGATAGGTTACATGCACAGAGCCTCAAAACCCTATTCTACAAAGGATAGGAGATCTGTGTAGCTCGCTATACCCTCCTTCCCTGAGTAGATCTAAGAACATAGCCTTCTACAGTCTCTTACAATGACTTTCACTTAGCTTTGCAAGTTTCACATAGTATGCACCCAAGCACTTACAATCTTGATCACATAGATCCAACTCTAGCACTTAGCCATTCCTAATGACTTCTTTTCATTACATTGCCTAGTCTTCTACATATATTACAAAATAGGCCTAACCATAGGTAAACCCATGGGCCGACATTCCCATACCCATTACATGATTCCAAAAACCCAAAAATCCCTAAAACGGGGTCGAGATCCCGCGATCTCCTCTTCGTCTTGCGCTCCGTCTTCGACAGGCTGTCAAAGTCCCAAAATAGGTCAAACTTGACCAAGGATCTCCGAAAACTTGGTCAAGGGCCAACAGAACTTGATCATCTTTACTGGCTCTTTTCTTTCTGGTTGTTTGTTGCTTGAACCACTTACATAGCCTACACCAGTCTTCAACAAAGGAGATCTTTTTTTGCTCGGAATGACATTTTGTTCTACTAAGGCTTTAATGTTTGGAAGATTTTGGAGATATAATGCTTTAAAAATATCCATCTCTTTCCTGGTTTTTACTACCTCTTCTTCCAAAGCTTCACATCTTGCCTTCTTTTTTGATAACTATTGTTTCAAAATGTCCTCTATTTTCTTTGCCTCTTCTAATTCCACTTTTACCAGGGCAAATCCTTCATCAGGTTTCTTATTGTCTTTCTTGAACTGTATCAGCAATTGTTTTTTCTTTTTCTTCTTAAATCTGAGTCTAGCAATTTCTTCTAGAGCACTGATCAATTCTCCTTCCAAGTCAACCACAACTTATTCATCATCAACATCACTTCCTGTCATTTTATTATCATAATCCTCTTTGGCCATAAGCATAAAGTCATTAACCTTATGTTCACAAGAAGAATCACTATTTGTGTCCCCTGAAGAGTCATCATTGTTTACACATAAACTTTTATTTTTACCAAATCTCTTAGATTTGTACTTCTCTTCACCTTCAATGTTTTGGTCCTTCTTATTGTGTGGACACTTATATGCAAAGTGACCTATCTTTCCACAGTTAAAACATTTGAAGGGAAAATTTCCTTGGTACTTTCATGATCCTTTCCTTAGTCTTCTCACAAATTTTGCTTCAATCTCATAAGGCTCAGAATCCTTATTCTTATCTTCTTTAAATCATGCTTCTCTAGAGGTGGGTTTATCTTTACCTATCGTCATTTCATAAGCAGTAAGAGTTCCTAGGAGTTGGTCAATAGACAGAGTTTTAAGATCATTCAATTCTTCTATTGAAAAACTTTTGGATTAAATCTATCAGGCAGAGATCTTAAAATCTTCTGAACTAAAAATCAGTCTTCAATCTTCTCACCAAGACCCTTCATGGAATTCACAAGCTCCTCAACTCTTAAAAAATATTTACTAATTGTTTCATCCTCATTCATCTTTAGTTGTTCAAATTTCAATCTATGTGTTCGAAGTTTGGCACCTTTTACTTTCTCATCTCCTTCATAACTGCTAATAATTTTATCCCACATTTCTTTGGCACATTCAAGTTGCATGACCTTTACAAATTCATCTTCAGCAAGACCACTAAGGATAACATTCATTTCCTTAGCATTAAATTTGGATTCTAGCTTGTCATCCTTAGAATCTAGTACAACTAGTTGTACATAACCAGTCTCTACAACATCCCAAACATCAACACATAAGGCCATGATGTATGTTCTCATTCTAACCTTCCAGAAGGAAAAATTTGTTCCATCAAAAATAGGAGGCTTATTGGTCAAATTTCCTTCATGGCTTGTCATGTTTAAGATTATTGATCTACCTTTAAATAAAAGGAACCCACTCTGATACCAATTGTTGGAATTACTAAGATAACTGAAAGGGGGGGGGTGAATCAGTTGTTACTCTGCTTAAATTTTCTTATGACTATTAAAATATTATTAATCTTCTCCAAGTGATCATAAAGATTATGCAATACATGAACAACAGAAATAAAAAACATCAATCACACATATGATATACACAGAGACAAATATTTCACGAGGAAACCCATAAATGGAGAAAACCTCTTCTTCTTCGAATGATAGGAAGTCTTTTAAGTTCTGTACATCATCTTTATTTGAGAACCAACTCAAAATGAGGCTACAACCTCTTATTTAACAAGTTGAAACTTGCTGAGACCACCAACTCTTTGGTTTCTCTAGCACCCACTAGAAGGAAGCACCAACTCCTTGAGTGTTCCAGCACCAGTTGGATGGAAGCACCAACTTCCAGTCACACATGCACCAACCTGTATAACAGAGAACAATGGTTCTCCCTTGCACCACCCTACTAGCCTATTTTTTCTGGCTATAACCAGATGGAATCTACAACTGCCTGTGTTCAAGAACCCACTTGAAACTCCGAGGACAACAGTCCTCCCTAGCACCTCCCTACCACCCTGAGATATAAATCTTTGCTTGCTGAAATTTATTACAGTGATACAATGTTTATCAATGGCTTACTAGTCTCATCATTGTTATGCTACACTACTTTGCTTCTGTCTGTTCATGCTTGGCTCCACTTTCTGTCTCTCTCCATCTTCTCTTCCTCTATTCTTCTCATACTCTTAGGTTCTCATACAGTCTGATGTTTTCACCATTTCTGCTATGTCCATCTTATGTTCTTCATCTCTTCATCTTTCATGCTCTATCCCTCCTTTCTTCTTGATCACATACAGTTCAACTTATTTTACCAAGAAACAACAACCTGTCTCTGTCACAAAAATTTTCCTTTATACCTTCTCTCATCATCCGTTACACTTCAAATATCCAATGCCCGAGTCGGGAATCTCAAACCACTCTAGAGCCATGATTGCAATGCCCCAGAAAATTGATTTGGTTAGTGTAACTGAATCATAAATGATCAAGAAACTACGAAACAAAACAACAACCCTTCGACCAGATTCAATTTGATCAGCATAGTTGGATTATACGCGCAGGTGCTTTTTTATTGTTCAATGTGTAACCTCCGATGTGGAGCCTAGCAACGCTAGCTCCTTCCTCAATATTCCACTGATGTGATCTTGGGTGATGCTCTCATGTGACCACGTGATTGCAGGCATGAACAAAGGTGGTTTGAAGGAAATCCATTTTTTTCCTGCAATTTACTACAAAGCTCCACGTATTCCATTGGCGATTCCATGGTTTTGATTGTGGCCCGCTCACTAAAAATTAAGATCCGAGCATGTTTTGACCCCGAAATGTGACTAGAACATAGATCTCATGATCTTGATGGTGCTCCTGAATGGACGGTTCATATTTGATCTTTCACGATCTACAGATCAGATCCAACCTCCCTAAATCAACGACTGTGATTTATTTCGTGATTCGGGCTTCGGGAGTTTCAAATCTCAAACCCTACTTTCTTTTGTATGCCAATATTTCAGAGTCGATGATCCACAGACACTTGTCCTTCTCAATCGACGACTCTGCCTCCACTTTAGGATTTTGACCTTTCAACCAGATCAACGGTTATGCTTCCCCTTTCTCGATCAACGATTGAGATCTCCTTTGGGTCTCTGGACTTCTGAAATATCAAATCTCAAACTTGCACTTTGGATCAGATGGCCTAGATTCACTTCAGATGATCCAACACTTGAGATCTTATTTAGATGATCTGACGACTGATATCTTCTTTGGATGATCCAGCGGTCGGAAATTTATTTTGGGTCTCTGACTCTCTGGACTTCAGAGATTTCAAATCTCAAACTGGCACTCTGGATCAGACAACCCAGATTCACTTTGGACAATCAGACGCTTGAGATCTTCTTTAGACAATCTGATGACTGAGATTTACTTCGGACAATCTGACGATCGAGAATGTATTTCGGTTCTCTGACTCTCCGGACTTCAGAGATTTCAAATCTCAAACTGACGCTCTAGATCAGATGGTCCAAATTCACTTCGGACGATCAGATGCTTGATATATTCTTCGGATGATATGAAAACCAAGATTTAATTCGGACGATCCGACGGTCGAGAATGTATTTTGTCTCTCCGACTCTCTGGGCTTCATGGATTTCAAATATCAAACTGAATTCTTGAAGTGATATTTTTCTGGAGCATAACTTCCTCACATCTTTAGACCCGAAATGAATGATGTTCATTGGATCAGGATCTTATATCAATGACTCGATCTATCTTTGGTGTTGCTCTTCTAGCTTATCCTATCCTTCCATTAATTCAATAGTGATCCAATGGTTGTCAAATATTTGGATATTCGATTTCTCAACCCTTTTGCCAGGCTTATCTTATCCTTCCACTTTAAAGTGATCGAACGGTCATGAAGACTCTCGAAGCAGATCCACGATCAAGGATGATTATGGAAAAATAACTTGTGAGTGATTTAATTCGTCACCCAAGCTCCACAATTTGAATTTGTGCGTTTTTTGGTGAGTCAACCACAATCTTCGATATTTGAATCTATAAGATATGATCGTCCTGACTAATTGCGGGATTGGAAATAGCACGATATTTAATTCTCCTTTTGATCTCCACAATATATCCCTGTCGTTGATCTCATGATTGCACATCCAATGGTCACGACTTAATCTGACTTAATTTGATCATTTGTTAGATCAACCACAATCTTCGATATTTGGGTTTATGAGATCTGGTAATCTAGACTGATTGCGGGATTAGAACTAGTGAGTTGTTTAATTCTACTTTCTCTCTCCACAATTCATCCATGTATTTGATCTGTCTTACAGATCCAATGGTCACGATTCTCCTCTTGAGCTGCTTTGATCTATGCATATTGTTCGCTCCTCCTCCTGAGCTTATGTGTTCCCTATTTTCCATCGCCATTGTTGTTCTTTCCATCAATGACAAGAACACTCTTCTTGTCAAACATGCATGTTATCACATTTAATTTGGGGTGGGCATTTTCCTAAGAAATGACCCCCTTTGGTGAAAAAATGACAAGAAATGGGTCAAAAAACCACTTATCCAAAGTTTATGTGCACAGGAACATCATGATAAGTGTTGCATAGATCTGGACAGTTGATATCCGTGCACCTAGATCTACGACGCAGGGGCCATATTGGACCCCCCTCGATGTTCTAACTTTAACGAGGGCGGGGGTGTCTGAGTTGGTGGTTTTAAAAGGTGGGGGCCCCACTAACGTGTCACCCTCTTTTTAACTCGGATCGCCCCCACATTTACCTTTGCCTACCCCCTTTGAGTAGATTGCTTACCACCATCATTTACTGTCGTCGCATCCATTGAAATATGTCTTCCACTTTGCCTCTCTCCTCTGCCTGTCACATCATCATCCCATCACACCTCAGTTCTCACGAGCACTGTCGCCCACATTTTCCCGAGTGATTTTCCCTTGCCACGACTATCTACATGGCTGCCCCTTGTCTCATCTCCATGTCATGCCTATTTTTCAGTTCACCCCTCCCTCTTATGTTCTGACACATGTCCATCCTCCTCCATGTCACCTCTGTCATAATTTTGCATCCCCCGTAACCAAATACATACCACCACGTTATCTTCCCAACCTCCATGTCTTCCTCACCTAGTCCCTCCACAAAGTTCCAACACAATGCAAACAACAAAGAAGAGGATGCCACATCTTCCAAGCGCAAGTGTTGACCCCGTTCACTCAGGTCCCAATGAAGCATTTAATGTAAATAAGGAAGGTGAGTGAGACATCGTATCCTTCCTTAAACAAAAGGTCAGAAAGGGACAAATTGTGGAGGAAGACTATTAGTCCAGTCCGACTGGGATTGCGTTCGACAGAAGACTGCATGGGTAGTATGACTGATGTATACATGTGCATCCTGAGAGAGAAACTCATCAACGCAAAGCCTTAAACTCATGACATGATTGTGCCTTCAACAGGGGAGTCGGTTCTAGGTATATGTAGGCATTTTTTCCATTTTGTTAGTGTCAATGGTAGAGGTACGCTCCCGATTGTAATGTTTTGATGAGTCCTCTAGTTCTCTGGTTATGAACTGATACTTGAGACTTCTTGTTTAATGGAAGCCATAGTCTTCTTTTATTTCTTTTCTTCTAACCTTGAAATCTCAGGCATGGATGATCCAGTCGGGTGTTTTGACTATAGTATAGTGTAGGTTTGACTATATCTGTTGTTGCAACATTTTTAGTTTCTTGAAGTTTTTAGATCCAAGAGGATCTTGTATCTAAGACTTTTCCTCCAAAGGTTGTTGGAAGACCGGATGTCCAGAGAATACCTTCATAGCTTTCTCATCTTTCTTCTACCTACTCACCACTATACAAACTTACTGGCTTAAGTTAGATCAAGACCTCACTTATTTATGCGTCTCCACCCTAGTTTTTTGAGTTAAAGAAATATAATCCTGAGACTGCATCCATTAGACCACCCTTAAATTCACTTATTGTGACATACAAACTGATGGGCCTTGGGCTTACCTCTGCTGCAATCCAGAGGTGACTTCCAATGCCAACATTTCTGGCACTGTTGTCGGGGACGAAGTTGAAGATTTTCCCTGGGATTGAACGACCAATCTTACTAGTTCTGAAGGTGCATCAGAGCCTAGTACATCAAGATTGCTACTTTTCACCTGGAGAATCCATTGTGGTGAATCCGTTAAGTCTAATCCACTGACGACTCCACTATTTCAGCTATGGCTTCCAGAGGAAGAAACATGAGGTCGACTCCCCAACTTCCCTTAGAAACACCTGAAGCCGACCCAGAAAAAATTATCAGAAAGGGAAAGGACCTTCGAGAGAGCACTTATGTTGTTGAGCCAGGTATTTCTGATGATTTTCACTATTCTATAGGAACTCCAATTTCTTCTTTTCAACCTTTTGTTATACCTGTTGTTGGAGTTTCCCGAACTTTAAATTTTGGGAGTGTTCTTGTTGAGTTTTCCCCTCTCGGTCTGGGATTGGAGGGAGAAAGCCTTGTCACTCCACTCTCCCCTGAAATTATACCGTGGTTTAGACCCAGCACCTTAGAAAAATTTCCTACCCTGGGCTCCACCACTCCTCCTATTACTGTTTCCACTACGACATCAAGAGAGACCCCAGTTCCCTCAAGCCCTCCAGCTCTTTCTCCAAATCCTTTGTTGTTTCCCTTTTCTCTTGGAAGCTCAGTTCTAGCCTCCCCTATTCTAACACCTTCACCTCCTAGTTCTTCTCCACCTCACATCCCTATGGTAGGTGCTAATCCTCCTAGGAAGAGAATGGATGCCATAGTGGTTGCAAGATATGCCCCCCTTGTCTTACCTCAGCCCATGAATGCTCTCCCTATTGGAGATTACCTGAAATATATGCCCAAGTTCACTAGAGAAAAGGACATAACTGCTAAAGAGAACCTTGTTGCCTTCTACAGCTATGCAGACAATCTAAATATTGAAAACAAATATGTTTGGATGAGAGTCTTTATCCAGAGCCTTGATGGTGAGGTTAGAAAATGGTTTAGGGGATTAACCCTTGGATCTATTGACGGGATTGAAGCTCTAGATGATGTTTTCTTGAGACAGTGGGGGGATAAAAATGACTTCATGTATTATATCACAGAATTTGGATTCCTGAAGAGGAAAGAGGGAGAATTTGTCTCTGACTTCTCCAAAAGATTAAAAAAAATGTACAACAAAATCCCTGCTAAGATAAAGCCCACGGAGGTCTCTGCCAAAATTACTTATGCTAGTGACTTTGACCTTGATTTCTACCTCCTGTTGAGAGAGAGAAGAGCTACTTCCCTAGCTCATATGCAAGATGAATCCCTAGAGGTGGAGTCTAATGTATTGGTAGTTAACAAAATAAGGAATAAAGAAGACAGAAGAAGAGGGAGATCTGAAGCCTCAACCTTTGGGTCTTCTGCATCACACCCTCAGGTGGAAAAATTAACCAAGATGGTGAAATTATTGTTTGCAGAGATGGAGAGGATGAAATTTGAGGGTAATCAAGGTTATAAAAGTGCCCAAAATGATGAAAGCAGAGGAAACTTTAGAAGGCATATTAACAACGCCTCTCAAATGATGCAAAGGGAACAGAGGAATAAAGATAGGGATGATCAGTAAATTCAAACCCCTCTCCAAAATAACCTTGTGGTCGATGAAGAAGGAGAGGATGAAGAGCTAGATCCTGAAATCCATTGTCTTGGAGACACCTCCCCATTCCCTCACTTAACTCAATCCGCATATGAGGAATCCCTCATGAACAGTCAAATAAATGAGATGAGGAAGGGGGAGAAGGCTAGCAATAGTCTCAATAAATACAACCTCTGGTCTAGGAAGAAAGAAGAGAAGTATGACATCCTTGAGCAACCTTCCTAAGCAAATAAGCCTATCAAAGATGCAGCAAAGAAAGTAAAGTTCAAGCCCCGTCATCAGTAGATAAAAATCATGTCCCATAAATGAGAGATATTATAAGCCCCCCCTCCTCTTTCAACTTTGAGCATGAAATTCAAAAAATCATAATTCTTGTACCCCTTTCAGAGTTGGTCAAGCATGAATATTTTAAAAGAAGCCTCTCTAAAATATTGATGCCTGAAGCCCCAAATAATTCCACAGACTCAGTAAATCTCCAAGATGAGAAGCCAACAGTCATCCTAGGTCCTATGGTAGAATATAGAGATGATTCATCCCCTCCCTTCTACATATCCCTGAATATACATGATAAGGTGTTGCATAACTTTATGATGGACTCAGGGGCATCTCATAATCTCATGCCCAAAACTGTCATGGATGAACTGGGACTAGAGGTCACAAAATCTTATCATTATTTGTACTCTTTTGATTCAAGGAAAGTGCAATGTCTTGGGGTCATCAAAGACCTGATTGTGACGTTGTTTTAGATGCCCATGAAAAGTGTGGTCATGGATATCATGGTGGTCAATGTTCCTCCCAAGTTTGGCATGATTTTTTCAAGTTCTTGGATAAAAATACTTGGGGGAACATTGCAGATGGACCTGACATATGCTACCATTCCCGTGTTTGGGGGAGGACATCGGAGATTGTACAGATAAGCTCGGTTAGCCTACATTGTCAGTGATGAAGCAGATCCCACCAATCATCCTATTTTCTCCCTTGACATTGATTTAGGACCCATCTTACTACAGCTTGTTGACGCCCCGAAAAATCCTCTTGAGATTAGAAAGTAGTCCATTACCCCCCTTGAAGATTCTCCTCCAATTACCTCTGTGTGGAAATTGTTCTTTGATGGAGCCTCTTCTAGAGAAGGTGTTGGTGATGGAGTGGTCCTTGTTTCCCCTGCTCAAGAAACCATATCTTTGTCGTACAAATTAGAATTTGAAGCTACCAACAATGTCACAGAGTATGAAGCTCTGGTTTTGGGCTTGAGAGTTGCAAAGGACATGAAGATTGAAAATTTAGCAATGTTTGGTGATGCTGAGTTAATTATTCAACAGGTTAGAAATATTTACCAGGCCAAACACCCTCATCTCAGGAGTTACAGAAATGAAGTGTGGGACCTAATTGACAATTTTTTCTTGGCCTTCAACATTTCATTCATCCCTAGAAAAGAAAATACAGTGGTTGATTCTTGGGCTGTCTTAGCAAGCAATTTCAGAGTTCCTCTACCACCCAATCTCAGATATGATGTAGAGGTAAAGTATAGAGACTCCGTACCTGAAAATGTCAAGCATTGGAAAGTGTTTGAGGATGTTCTTGAAGGCAAAAGATTCCTGGAGACTATTGATGCGTTTTCAGAATTACATATTGACCAAGATCCCAATTCTGACATGGAACACCATGATGATGCTTTTCTGAACAAGATTGTTAATCATAATATTGTGCAGTTACTGAGTAATCACATTCCAAAGGGACTAGTTCCTTTGGAAAGTATTTTTTACAGTAATGATGTGGCAGTGAAAGCTAAGAGGCCAGATGAGGATGCTGATGTATTTGAGTGAAATATTGGCACAGACCAAGATCCAAAATTTTTCAAATTGTCAAGAAATTTGTCAAGGGAGCAGAGGATCGAGTATACTGAGTTTTTAAAAGAATTTTCTGATGTGTTTTCCTGGACTTATGAATACCTTAGAACATATGACATCACCATTATGGAGAACAAGATCCCATTGAAGGAAGAATCCAAATCATTTAGGCAGAAGTTGAGACAGATAAATCCTATGTTACTGCCTATCATGGAGAAGGAGGTAAAGACGTTGTTGGATGCCCAAATAATTGTTCCCCTGAGATATTCAGAATGGGTAGCTAACCTAGTCCCAGTGAGAAAGAATAGTGGAGGTATCAGGCTCTGTTTCGATTTCAAAGATCTAAATAGGATCTCAAAGAAGGAAAATTACCCGCTGCCAAAGATGGAACACATATTGCAGAGGGTAACATGTGCATCCAGGATTTCCATGATTGATGGATTTGCTAGCTACAATCAGATCTTTGTTTTACCTGAGGACAGAGAAAAGACAACCTTCACCACTCCTTGGGGCACATTCATGTATGCCAAAATCCCTTTGGGTTAATGAACACAGGGGCAACCTTTCATCGAGCCATGGACATCACCTTCATTGGGGAGAAGGACAAATTTGTGTTCATCTATCTGGATGACATAACAGTCTTTTCCAGATCCGATAAAGAACATTGTTGTCATCTGAGGAAGGTTTTATTGAAATGTAGAAGGTTTGGTCTTTCCCTGAATCCTAAGAAACAATTATTCGCTATGAAGGAGGGGAAATTACTGGGGCATATAGTATTTGCTGAGGGAGTAAGGATTGATCCCAACAGGGTGGAAGCAATCCAAACCCTGTCACCCTCGAGATCCGGGAAGGAGGTCCAATCCTTCTTGGGAAAGATTAATTTTTTGAGAAGATTTGTTTCAAACTTTGTCGAATTGGTGAAGCATATCACAATCATGCTAAGAAAAGGGAATGAATTAAAATGGATAGTTGATCTCAGAGAATCCTTTAAGAAGATCAAGAAGGCTTTGACTGAGGCACCTATGCTTATCAGTCCTAATTATTCCAAGGATTTTCTCATTTTTTATTTTTCTTATTTTGATACGGTGAAAACTGTTTTATTACAAAGGAACATTGAAGGGATAGAGCAACCTATTTTATTTTTCAGCAATAAGAGATGTAGAGGTGAAATATGACATCATGGAGAAGCAAGCCTATGCATTGGTGAAATCCCTCAAGGCTTTCAGAATCTATGTCCTTCATTTAAGGATTATTGCATATGTTCCTTCAGTTGCTATGAAGGACATCCTCATTCAACCTGACATAGATGGGAGAAGGAGCAAGTGGATTGCCAAAATCCTTGAGTTTGATCTGGAAATAAAACCCACCAAGCTAGTTAAAGGTCAAGGTTTAGCCAAACTGTTGGTTGAATCTAATTGTAGAGCTTTGGGGGTAAACTTCATCAACACTTTCTCAAAGGGTCAGCAAGATGAGTTTGTTGATGAAAATCCTCAGGGCACCCCTCCATTGGCATAATGCACCTGGTATAAATATATTATATATTTTCTGTAAGAATTAAGACCCCCTGATGGTATGGGAAAAAGAAAAGCAAGAGCTTTGAAGCTCAAAGCAATTAGGTATTGCCTTATTGACCAGCTCTTGTATTGGAAGGACCCTCTAGGTGTGCTTCTGAGATGTTTAGACCCATAGGAGGCCCAAAATATTATGTTCGACTTTCATGATAGCCTATGTGGGGGACATCATTTCTAGATAACTACAGCCTATAAAGTTCTCAGGGCTGGGTACTTCTGGCGTACTCTATTCACTAATGTCTGTGCAAAAATCAGGGCTTGCATCAAATGTCAAAAATTCACTGGGAAACAACAGTTCAAGTCTCTGCCATTAAAACATGTGGTAGCTTCAGGACCCTTTCAACAGTGGGGCCTAGACTTTATTGGAGAAATTCACCCTGCTTCAAGAAGTTAGTACAGGTGGATCTTAACTGCCACATATTATTTTACCAAATGGATAGAAGTTATTCCCACAAGGAATGCTTCTCACAAAGTGATCATTGGTTTCCTTGAAGATATTATGGCAAGGTTTGGTTGTCCGAATAGAATCATCACTGACAATGCTGCATCCTTCAAGGTTGAGCCATTAGTCAAATTCTATGAGCAGTTCAGGATTTCATTAATCCACTCCACCCCTTATTATCCCCAAGGAAATGGACTAGCAGTGTCTTCTAACAAAATCCTTATTAAGATTATTAAAACATTGTTAGTAGACAATAATAAGGCTTGGGATTCAATGTTCAAATTCGCTATGTGGGATGACTAAGTGACAACAAAGAGGTCCCTAGGCACCTCTCCTTTCCAACTCATGTATGGGATAGAAGTAGTTTTTCCTTCTCAGTTGGCTCTACCCATAGAAAAATTCTTTGAGGATTATCAAGAAAAGCTTGACAATATGATCAGAAGAATTCATCAACTAGTAGAAGCCCATTAGACCAGAGAGAAGGTGATGGACAGAGCTCATGACCATCAGCAGAGGATCAAGCAAGACTTTGATAGAAAAGCGAGAAAATAATATTTTCAGTTGGGAGACCTAGTACTTAAATGGGATGCACCCAGGTAGGATAGAGGAAAGCACAACAAGTTTGAAGCCCCGTGGATCAGGCCCTTGAAAATCTCTGAATTGTTTTTAAATAATACTTACAGGTTGCAGGATTTGGAGGGAGAGGAATTTTTTAATGGCCCTGTGAATGGGCATTTTCTGAAGAAATTTTTTATTTGAGTCATAAGTGGCTCTCCTATATTTGTAAATATTGTTTTCCTATTTGTTTTTTGGTTTCAATACGTGACTCCATATCCCAACAGTAAGGCACTGAAACTGCAGAAGAGTTATTGGCATCTCACAGGGAGCAAGCCATCCCCCATGGAGCCTAATGTTATCACATTTAATTTGGGGTGGGAATTTTCCTAAGAAATGACCCCCTTTGGCAAAAAAATGACAAGAAATGGGTCAAAAACCCACTTATCCAAAGTTTGTATGTGCAGGTGCATCATGATAAGTGGTGCATAGATCTGGACGGTTGAGATCCGCGTGCCCAGATATATGGCACAGAGGACATATCAGACCCCCCTGTCCTCGACGTTCTGCCTTTAACGAGGGGGGGGGGGGGCGAGTTGGTGGTTTTAAAAGGTGGGGCCCCCACNCCCCCCCCCCCCCCCCCCAACCTAAAACCATTTACTGTTGCCTGCCCCCTCCAGGTAGACCACTTACCACCATCATTTACCATCGTCACTCCCATTGACATCTATCTTCCACTTCGCCTCTCTCCTCTGCCTGTAACATCATCATTCGATCACACCTCAGCGCCCACAAGCGTTGCCACCCACATTTTCCTGAGTGTTTTTCCCTTACCACGACTGTCTACATGGTCGTCCCTCATCTCACCTCTGTGTCATACCTCTTTTTCACTTCACCCCTCCCTCTTATCTTTTGACACATGTCCATCCTCCTCCATATCACCTCTATCATAATGTTTCATCCCCCGTAACCAATTACGTACCACCACGTTATCTTCCTAGCCTCTTTGTCTCCCTCACCTGGTCCCTCTGCAAAGGTCCAATGTAGTGCAAACAACAAAGAAGAGGCCGCCATGTCTTCCAAGCACAGGCGTTGACCCTGTTCACTCAGATCCCAATGAAGCGGTTAATGTAAATAAGGAAGGTGGGTGAGACATCGTCTACTTCCTTAAACAGAAGGTCAGAAAGGGACAAATTAAGGAGGAAGGATGTCAGTCTAGTCCGACCAGGATTGCGTCCGATAGAAGACTGCATGGGCAGTCTCACCGATGTTTTCATGTGTAGCCTGACAGAGAAACTCACCAACACAAATCCTTAAACTCATGACATGATCGTGCCTTCAGCAAGGGAGTCGGTTCTAGGTATATGTAGGAATTTTTTCCATTTTGTTAGTGTCGATGGTAGATCTATGCTCCCGATTGTAATGTTTTGATGAGGCTTCTGGTTCTCTGGTTATGAACTGATACTTGATACTTCTTGTTTAATGGAATCTGTTAGGACCACATATTGTACCCTTTTTTCCCATACTTTTTTCCATTGTTATACCCTTCATCACTAATGTTTAGACTCATAATATCACTACACCTGATCATTCCAAGGTATATAAGGTCCTTTCTCATTATTATATGCTTAATTTGTTTTTCATAATACTTTACATTACTTTTCGACCTAACCATTTATTAGAAGTGCATAAGTGTCCATATTTGCAGAATAATATTCAAGACCGATGCTGAAACACAGAACTATCCAAAGGCGCTGTTGAACTGATGCTGAAACACGGAGCTGCTACACAGTCCGAGGATGTATATGCCGAAACACGAAGCAGCTACATGGTTCAGAATGCAGATACTGAAACACGGAGATGTCACTCAGTTCAGAACAGATGCTGAGACACAGAGGAGGCCGCCACGATGCTGAAACACGAGTCCTGACAGCTAGCAGTCAAAGCCGACACAGGACGTGAATTGCGTACTAACAACATTAGCAGCTATATGAAGAAGCCGTTACACCAG
>ML872189.1:0-14755 GCA_009831015.1 Picea engelmannii
ACCAAGGAGACATTTTCATTTTGAATCATCTTGTACTTGAACATTTAAGTGGGGTAAAAGGAGGTTGCCCCCTCGAAGAGGCTTATTATCTGAAATTATCTCTTTTTCAAGGTGTTGAGTACTTTTCCTGAGATTTTTCTATGTTATATTGATGTTTGGTTCTTAACACTATACTTCTCTTTACACAAGTATGGATGAAGGTTGGGACAAAGGGAATGTTCAATTGGGTATAGTTTCTTTACTATGATTCTCCTCCTTTCAAATGGGATCCCTACCCCTTCTTTTATAGGTTAGAAGGAGATAGGTATTTGGTTGAATTATTGTCCATGCATGGTCAAAAGGTTTAGTTAACTTACCCAAAGTTGTGTGTTTCGTCGGCAACTTTCCTTTTTTCGTGCTTTTGTAGGTACACACGGGCTGTCTTGGGTCAACTAGCGTGTACATGTGTGCAATAATGGAGCAGGGTGCGTGGGACTTTATAAAATGGGTTTTTAAGAAGATTTGTTCAGCAGTGTTTAAGAAAAGAAGGAATCTAGGATGGCCCGATGCCAGGTAAGCATGCCCTGTGCAAATTAGGGTTATAACAGATGCCCCCTAATGTGTAAGGTCAGAAGAGCATCTGATGGCCGAAATACATTAACAATCTTCACCGATGTTTCGAACAAGTGAGCCCAGGGACCAAAAATCGGGAGGTGCCATCTGAAAAATAATAACCGTCTCACCGAGGTGGGCATACCCATGCTCGGGATAAAATAAAATCATTGCTACCATTCAAATACACTGTAGATCCATGTCATATAACTATATAAAGTGTAGCCACAAGAAATACACAGCAGAGCTACATCTCAAAATCAAAAAGATATACATGTAGAGTATCCATCTTCTAGAAGCTAATAAGGCCTGATGGCTGGAGATGAGGTCTTCAGAGCTTGAGCAACAATTTCAAAATATTCAAAACTCGGGTAGGAGTGTAATATGAGTGTATGACTTCACTACCCAGAGGTCTTCAAAAGCTCTTCGGTCATGGACTAGAGAATCTTGATTATCAGACTGAAGGCTTCATTGATTTCGAACAAAGACTTGATTGGACTTTCGGGATGGTCGGGCATGAGGGAAAAAGACAAACAGCAGAGGGGCCGACTTAGGCTTGGTAAAAAATTCCCTTGGAAAATAGCACGACAAATGATGAGACTCGGGCAGCATGGCATTAACATAAGTTTGCGAGGCATGAGGCAAAGAAAACTCTCCATATGTTTGGAAGAATAACCAAATGGAGGAGGACACAGCTCGATGTAGCAGGAACAGCTTCCTAAGGTCATATGAAATCACAGAGTTTGACGAACAAATGGACAGATGTGCTTTATCCAAGGGCGATGCATTGTGCTACCAATAAAAAGAAAATACTTTTCCCTTCCTCTTTTTGGGGTATATTTGATTTTTTTTGTCTTTTTCAATAATGTTGGAAAGCTTGAAAAAGAATAAAAGAATTATATGTTACAAAGGAGGAACGAGTGTTGCAAACATACAAGTTCGAGGTGCAAGGACAAGACTGATGTTCAAAGTAAGGACACTCGGGAAAAATCCCTCCTAGGGTCAAAGGTGTTAGGACGCAGAGGAAAAGTGTTACCAGGCTTGCGTATAAGGCATGCTTCAAATGGTTTAGTTGAGAGCAACATAGAGTTAGCATTAGACCAGAGACGCAGGTATGCAAATGCGATTAATAAGACACACAATGGTAACGTCCTTCGATGTAAGTTTTATGAGTCTAGAGAAGGTAAGATCAGTGGTTTTTCATATTTAGAGAGTCTGAAAAACATAAAAGGAGACTCCAATGGGGTACATTTTTCGAAGGTAGTCTAGTCGGTTCCAAAAAGGGGTAAACTAGCACCGACAAGACGTCTATTCAAAACCATTTTAACGAGTGTTATAAAGACAAGATCACTCGGCCATTTTTTCATTTTTAAGGAGTCTGAAAAAAGCTTAACTATGGACTCCGCCAGGAATTTTCTTCTAGACCATTTTAATGAGTGTGAAAGAATAAGGTCACTTGGCGATCTTTTCAATTTTAGGGAGTCTGAAAAGAGCTTAACTATGTACTCTATGGGGGTTCCTTTTTCATAAATTTAGTCTCTTAGGCCCAAAAAGGGGTTAAAATTATACCTGAGAATACTCTTCTAGGGATCTGAAGCCTCTAGAGTATACCTTTGTTCGTACAGTTGACCATCTGGACCAAAAAAGGGGTAAACTACCGCCGGATAGATGTGACTTCAAATTTCAGTTTAATCAGCGTGAAAGGCCACAAGATCGCTCGGCAATCTTTTCATGTTTAGAGGGTCTGAAAATGGATTAAAAGAAGACCCGTTATGTTCTGGGAGTCCCGTGGGTGAGGGAAAGAGTCATGCAAATGAGGCTCAAACGTGTAATCAGGCAAAACAAAAAGGACTCTCGAGCCTACAGTCATCAGTGACAGCATGGACACCATAATGCAACCAGGATCTACCTAGGGCATCCATGTTTCAGTAAGCTCTACCACCAAATCGTGACACTTCTAAAGTAGCAAGGATGGTTCAGTGTCGCAACGTGATGGGATCGATCCTATGGCAAAGGGATAAAGACAACGAGATACAAAAGTAGGGGTGGAAACCTAACCTATATGCTCAAGTTGACCATCAGAGGTTTTTCCCATGGACCGTCAAAAGTGACCCAAAACTCCAAAAAATGTCCTAATACCTGATCGTAACCTTTCAAAGCAACTCCTGAATCACTCTAAATGGTTTTCAATTCAAAGAAAATGATAAGGGGGGCCAAAAAAAATGACAAAAAAGGGCCAAAAAGTCTATAAATAGAAGTTGGTAGCTCATTATCACCATTGTTGATTTGGAAATTGACTCTGGAGCAAACAAACCCCTTTGATAAAAGTAGTGATTCTAGGAGATACAGTGGACAAAACGACCATCCGTCTGGACCAAGTAAGTATAAACTACCTCCTTTTTCTTTTTAACTCTTTATCTAAGCATTTAATTTGGTTTCTTAGGGGGGCATCGACCTTTAAAAGGTCGGCCCTAGGTCCACACGGGCTGTCCTATTACAGCTTGTGTGTACTCTCGCTCTGTCTGATGTCAGAGCACGTGTACATGCGACTGTCATCACAACAGCCCGCGTGGACCCTCCCATGAGTGCAAAAAGGTTTAAAAAGCAAGGCCTAACCCTCTGAAAATTTTCCCATGTGCAGGATGTATGTGCAATGGAGAGAATGAGAGCATGAAGATATCAGTGCGTTAGTTGGGGAAGACCCTAACGCTATGGTAGTGCTAATGCAATGTGGTTTTCTCAAGTTTTTCCTGTGTCCTTTCATGAGAGCACAACCTAGGCTATTAAATGCCTTGGTTGAATACTGGCACCCTAACATAGAAGCTTTTATGTTAGAGGGGCAGTCACTAGTGCCCACTACAGAGGACATATACTTTTTTAATGACCTCTCCAGGAGAGGGGAACCAGTCAATTTCCAAACATTTCCTTCGAGGCTGCATAACATATCGGAATTGATAGGAATTTATTGTGAGGCTGGTACAGACCGATCGAGCTCGCAGGTGCCAATAAGCAAGATCACGGATTTATCACTGCATGTGATTATGTTGCTTATTGGGAAGATGATTGGTTTTGCAGCTCTACATCAGGCATTCCATGCATAGATGAACTGTGCAGTCCAGTGCTTAAATGCACAGATATTTGACTGGAGCACTACACTACTGGATTGTATGAAGAGGCAGCTGACAAATTGTCGGTTGCGGACGCAGAGGAACTTCAGGTTCGAGACGATTCTATGCTCTTTCTTCTTTGAAAGAGTTCCTTGTTTCAGTCCTCGAGTGGTGGTATGAGGACATCAGGCCTCTCTTCCTGCGGTTTCCAGATGGGCAATGTTGATGCCACGACAAGGTGGTGGAAGGACCAATGAGTCCTTCGATGATGACTTATTTGTTTGGTTGTTGTGGTAGATCCCAGCCATAGAGGATTATCCTTATGCTGGGATTGATTTCTCGAGAGATCCGAAGATCCCTATACCTCCATCATTTTTTTTCTTTTTTGAAACATATATAATTTTTATGGTGTTTTTTGTATATATCATTTTTTTATACCATAGTATTTGACAAATACGTGTCTAGTGTGTGCAGATGTGGGACCCTCACAACCTGCAGATTATGCGAGGAACAAGCGTTGTCCTCGGTCGAGGGTCGCATCTGCCGCCACAGGGGGACCAGCAGTAGTAGGAGAGCTTCCAGTTGGTGAGGTTGAGAGAGTTTTGAGACAAGTTGAGAGAAATTTTACCTCGCTCACTCGCACCATCCCTATGGCAGAGATTGAGGATCTACCACCATCCATGCAACCTCATGTAGTGGGGGCACCACAGACGTGGGTCCGACTGTTTCGGTGTTTGGCAAACGTTGTTGACTATTATAACAGGGCCCATAGGCCCTGAACTTAGTTAGTCTAGACTTTTATAGCTCCACCTATATATATATATTTTGAGGGCATAAGCCCCATGACTCGTTACTGGTCATATTTTTTAGGCACTTGCGTCCACCTATGTACTTTGGTGCTTATGATATTATATATGGATTTTTATGTCTTTTTGTGTCTTATGGATCATATTTTCCTTTAAAAATGTATTTACATGTTTATGTGTATGTCTTCTTATATGTGTGTGAGATGTCAGTCTAAAATTTGATTAGCTAGAGTATCTATAACTTGGTTTAATCTCCTAGGAACATGAAAATATGTAATATAATCAAAGCTTCATTCTAAGAGACGTACCCTAAGGAATCGTCAGTGTAAATTCATATCATGAACATGTTAGACTCTATTTAACTGAGACACAACCAGTTGAGCATCTAAATAGACCCGGAGATGAGAGATACCAAATGACAGGGCGTCACGAAGAAACTCAATAACTGCACTGTACTCGGCGACATTGTTTGTGGTGTCGCCTAAGAATATACCTCTGGAAGATAATAACTGGGCTCGAGGTGTAAAAATTACCCAAGATGTTGAGGCAAGCCTCCGAGTGTGCTGGATAGCACCGTCTACGTACCCAATGAACACCTCGAATTCACTTGACATCTGCCACAGTGACAAAAGATAACATCAAAAACAATACATCCATAATACCAAAGGAAACTAGAAAGTAATAGGACAAAGACTATACATATGTTACAAGAAGTTACCCAAGGTGACCGACCTATGATTAATACTTCTTGAGGTAGAGCCCATTTCTAAGCTCTACCAAAGAATTTCCCTCAAAGTCAACCAGACAACAAGCGCCCTTTTTTAGAACCTCTTTTATGATGAAAGGTCCGAACCACATGGGTTTGAATTTTCCTGCCCCTAGGGGGTCCTTATCTTGGTCATAGACCAGGACAAATTCGCCTTGAGAGAAAATCCTAGGACGAACGGATTGATCATACTGACACTTGACTTTATGTTTGTGAGCCTCGTTGGCCAAGGCCGCATCACGGCACTGCTCATTGAGCCGCTCAAGGTATAATAACCGTTCTTCAAGTGGAGAAGTGTCTGGAAATAATTGTACTACCAATTTTAGGGACGGGATCTGACATTCTATAGGTAAGACTACTTCCAGCCCGTAAATGAGTTGAAAAGGTGAGAAATCGGTTGCAGTCTTAACAGAAATTCGGTAAGACCATAATGTTGAGTATAACATCAAATGCCAATTTGACTTGGCTAAGTTGATCGTTCATTGTAGGATGGTCTTAAGAGATTTATTTACATATTCCACCTAACCATTTGCTTGGGGGTAGTACGGCGATGAATGTTCTTGCTGCAACCCAAGATTTGATGTTAACTCAGTCATCATCTGGTTCTGAAAGTGACTGCCATGGTCCGTGACAATCTCTCTCGGGATGCCGAACCTTGCTATTATCTGGTTGAATGAAGAGAGTTGCAGTCTCTCCATCATCTTTAAACGTTGGCATAGCTTCGACCCACTTCGTGAAGTAGTCTACGGCTACAATGATATAACGGTGCCCCTTTGTTGAAGGAGGGTTGCATGTAGTGTAATCAATCCCCCACTTGATGAAGGAACCAACTTTGATGATAGGAAACATGGGAGTGGGATGTGCCCTCATCTTCCGAGAGAAGATCTGACATGGGTGGAACTTCTTGACCTATTCGATATAATCTTTGATTAGTGTCGGCCAGAAGTAACCTGCTCGTAAAATCTTTTGAGTTGTTGCCAACCCAGAAAAATGACCACCACATGATCCGGTATGGCAATCGTTAAGCACGATAATTGTTTCTTCGTGAGTGAGACATCGGCGCAAGATGCAGTCTACACCTCTTCGATACAACGTATCGTTGAGTATGAGATAATTCTTGGCCTAATGGCGTATATAGCAATGCTCATCGCAGAGGTGGGGCACTTCAAAGTCTGGAGATAGATAAGTATATATCTGTACCAGGGGTCCGAAGATGTGATCAAAAACATATATCCTCTGATAGGAAACTCTTTGGGCATAACATCACCTGACTCAATCGGAAGTTCTGAAATAAGTTCTGCGAAGACCAGTGACTTTTTGGATTTCGCTGAAATGAAATCTAAGTCGAATTCCTAGAGGAAGACTATCCATCTACTAATCTTTCCTCCTATTACCCATCGTTTCAACATGTATTGAAACGGATTCACAATGGCAATGACGGTAGTCTTGTGAAACAGAACATAATGACGGAACCGTTGAATAGCATGGACTGCTGCCAACGCAAGTTGTTCAATATGAGAATAGTTGAGTTCCGGTCCGACTAGGCCTCGGCTCAGGTAATAGATCGCATATTCTGAGAGAAAATCATCTTCCTGAACTAAGACCATGCCGATGGTTGACTTTGCTACAGCCAGGTATAATAAGAAATCTTTGTTATAGTTAGGTGGTTGAAGCAGAGGGGCAGTTGTGAGGGCATGTTTCAACGCTTCGAAGGAGTGTTGGGTGGCATCATCCTAGTGAAAAGGAACGTCTTTCTTCAGTAAGCGCATAAATCCCTTTGTGATCTCGGCATAGTTGGCGATGAAATGCCTTAAAAAATTCGCCTTGCCCTGTAGACTCTGAAGTTGAAGGATTGTGCATGGGGGAGGCAACTAAACTATTGCCTCAACCTTGAGAGGATCGACCATGATCCTTGTTGTTGACACTATGAAACCTAACAAACGTCCTGATGTTACGCAAAAGCTGCATTTGTTTGGATTCAAACGAATCTGGAAGTAGCGACATCGCTCAAAGATAAGTCGGAGGTGTGTGGGATGATCCGTTCTCTTGCGAGATTGAGATGTTAAATAATCTAAATAGGCCTCGACTATATGCTTGAGATCATGGAAAGAAAAAGACATGGCCCACTGGAAGGTATCTCCAGCATTTTTGAGACCAAAAGGCATCTTACGATAGGAAAATGTACCCCATGGACAAGTGAATGTCGTTTTGTGTTGGTCTTCGGGTTTGATTTGTATCTGATTATATCCCGAAAAACCATCCATGAAACAACAGGCCTCGCAACCTGCACATTCATCGATTATCTGGTCAATGAATGGTATGGGAAAATTATCTTTTGGACATGCTTTGTTTAAATCACGAAAGTCCATACATACATGAATCATGCCTTGTTTCTTGTTGACCGACACCAGATTTGACACCCATTGGGTCAAATGGATAGGGTAGATAAAAACCAACCTTGAGTAATTTCTCAAATTCAACCTTAATGGTTGTTGCTTTCCTAGGATTAACTAAACGAAGCTTCTGCTGAATAGGCCTGGCATCCAGATAAGTTGTGATTTCATGTTCAACTATTTTTGGATCGATGCCTGGCATTTCCTCGTAAGACCGGGCAAAAACATCACATAATTCTTTAAATGGATCTGTGTAGATTTTAATCTCTCAAGGGGAACAGTCAGCTCCGATGAAAACATTCTCCACGATGCCAGGAGTTCTAGAGATATTAATCGGTATAGTTTCAGTGATAGTTGTCATATTACCCTCAGCATAAACCTCATGTGTATCTAAGGGATTAATAGGACAAGACCTATCTCCAGTCATAGTCAAGGTGAATTCTCATGCTTCAATTCTGCTTAACTCTAGGAGGAAGTATGATCTGTGATGGAGATCATCCCAGGGTTTCTTCGAACTAGTCATGGCTTCAATTATTGCTTCGTCGGAGGGCAAGACTAAGTCTAACGAACCGGTATCAGCAAGAGAGCCTTGAGCCCAAATAGGCTCTAGAATCAGATCTAACTCTTGTGCAGGAGTTGGATCTGTGTCGGCCACAGCTTGCTGGACTAGAGAGTACGCTACTTCAGTTGTGGACAAGGGCATGGACATGCCAGGGTGCCCTATCCCTTCCATCGTGGTCGATGGGGAAGGAAGTATCCATGGATCGTGGAAGTACGTCATGCGAAACGATGAAACTTGGAAAATATCCACCTAATGGTGGTCGGATATGAACTTGACATCACCTTGAGGGGGCGGGTAATTGAAAGTACCCATCAAAGATGGGCACAAACCAACCCCTACGTTGACTATGCCCGGTTGGGGATTATCAATCATCGGGACCGCGGATACCCCCAATGAAGGGTCAGGTCTGGAGAAGGATAATTGATCAATGGTCATGATCCGGCCCTCGTGTGGAAACAACAAGACCCGAAAAACTATAGCAACCATTTCTTGCATAACATAAGTCCAACTCATACCTAACAAGAGATTGTAGTTGAGGGATGTGTCAACTACTTCTACCTCGACGCACACGATCTTCCCTCCTAGCTGCACGGGGAAAGAGGGAATGATGCCATGTGGTCCGAACGAATGACCGTCGAAAGAAGTGAGAAGAGTAGGTGAAGGAGACAAAACAGGTTGGCCAATGGCCTTCCAACATGCCAACGACATGACGCATGTCGAGGCGCCCTCATCAACCACCGTGCAGAAAATGTTCCGAGTAAAAATTTTCGTGGGGTAAACCACTACTATCTGAAATGCTACGTGGTAAGGCAGATGAGGTTTTAAGTCGGTTGTATCCAACATGATTGTACCCAGATTACAAGTCTCGGTAGATCCTAAAGAGGCTAACAAAGATTTCCTCTGGGAAGGGTAGCTCTGGAGGACCTCCAAAGCGGACATCGCACAAGGGGTTTGAGACAGATCCTCCACCACAAAATAGTTCTGTGTGGACCTTGCGTTTGGGTTGTGAGAATCTTTCTTGAATGCACCTTTTTGGATGCATGTCATTGTTTCACCCAAAGTCTTCTCGATCTAGAGAGGAAGAGGTGGGATTTCAGCTTCTTTGCCCTTCTCAGAAGTGCTTGGTTTACTGTAGCCATGCACTCTAGTCAATATAAAAGCATCACCTTTCATCATATACACATTCGTGGATGCAGGATTATTCGAAGATGGAGAGGGTCCTTGAATGCCCCCTTCCGCGCTTGTAGAGGCTTGGGTTAGGTTTTGCCCATGTTGAAATGGATTGGTTAACACGGCAGGTTGTTATTGTGTCACAAAATTTTGGGCCTCTGCAAGCCGAGGACATTGGTGGGTCGGGTGGTCTTCCATGCACAGGTTGCACAGATACATCACCTTTTGTTTCTCAGTGTTGCCCTTGCCAACATTATTAATGGGTTTCTTATCCCCCTTACCCTTCTTTCATTATGTTTTCTTTCCTTCAGGCTGTTGGTTGGCCTTTGGATTTTTCGATTGTATGTTGTGTACATCTGACGTTTGGGTAGGGGGAGCAGTTGTAATGATCCCAATCCATTATGAAAGGATCATCACTATTTTTGGTGTCTTTTAAAACTTTTACTAGTTGTGTTATTTTGTCAAACACTTTGTTGATCTATTTGTTTAGGTGTGTTTACTTGTTGAATGGCCTCTTGCTTTCGACCTTGGGGTTTACTAATGTGTTTATATGAATGTTGCAGCAAATAAAAAGAAGATACAACCATGGAACATACCTCAACCATATGCAATATGATAGACAAGCCAAAACATCTCAACTGCTTTTATTCATGAAATAGAGAAACCTGATACAATGAAGATGTCGATCTGGAATGCTTAACAGATGGCCAAGAAGATAGACAATAGAGATTCTACAAAATGCTCTCGAAAATACAAAATAAGCCTCCAAAGGCTGGATAAGATATGAAGACCAATGCCAAGTAGATCTGGGCCAAGTGCCAAACCCCCACTGGAAGATGCCACATCCTGCTAGAATGTTGAAGCTCCTCCACAATTTGGCCCTGGTGCCAAAGATGTCCAATCACCTCAAGAAATATGCCAAATAGTAGATCAGATGATGGCAAGAACAACCTAAGTGCCAAAATCTCCAAGATCCCTCTCAAAGCCTGCAGATCTGAACCTCCTCCAATGTATGGTGCAGTCCACTAGATGACTGAAACCCTAATAATTCGGCCTCTCTCCTAGAGACCACCAATAGCTCCACCAATCCACTAGAATGATAGATCGGGGCATGAAAATGAAAACCCAAGTGCTCAAATCATCAAAATGCCTACTAGATCCTTAGATCTAGCTACCCTCCAAATAATGGTGCACCCTCCTCTTGGGAAATCGTCCCACTGTCAATACAAATAATCCTGCCACTGAAATGCCTCCGGAAACCACCAAGAATGATGCTAGGACACCTGCAAGGAAAACCCAATACCTGGAATTCCCGAAATCACTTCTCCTTAGCTAGAATGAATCCTCCCTCATTGGATGGTGCGCCCCTCTTGCTGGAAACCCTCAATTGGTGCGCCCTCTCTCTATCTGCACATGAAACTGATGTAGAATTCCCCTGCAACTGAGTAGATCTGGAACTAGAATGGTGTGGGAGCGTATTGCATCTCCGAGACCAAGCTTGGGACAAGGTAGGTGGAATCTTTCACCACCGAATCATTCTCTAGGGTTTGTTAAGTCAAAACCCTCAAAACCCCCAATGTTGGGCTCACTAGCTAGAAGCCAAAAATCAAAAGATAATCATACATGAATATGAGTAGAGGCCCTTGCCTTTCCTTTATACTTTTTGGCTCACCTTGTCCCTCCAAAGTGACTTTCATTTTATTAATATTTAATTAATTAATTAAATCACTTTAATTAATTAATTAACCTTTTTACCTCTGAAAAGTTCTTTATCTCTCATTGTGGCTTCCCTGACCACTGAAAGTCACTTCTAGCCATCCCATCCTGTAGTGTTTCTCCTCCCGATTCCAATGAGCTATTACACTGAGAGGTTCCTCCAAGTAATGTGTCCAAAATGACCTCTTCAGTGATCACAATTAACTTATAGCTCAAAATAGTCAAAATCATGGAAATCGTCGGAATGCAACGAAACCAAAGCCAACCTGTGTGGAATGGCTCATAATGATGGAATATGATGATCAATGCAAGCTGGACCCCACAATGCCTCCCAAATACCCATGTACTCGCTATAACATCCATCTAGCTACTCTGGTCATCATAAATCTCTGCATTGTGATGATGTCCCAAAGTGGGGACATTACAACAACCGGAACAGTTGTCTGGCTGGCTGTTGTGTGCTCTATGGACAATTGTTGCAATTGTTTTGTCAGTTGTTTAGCTGGCTTTTTTTGTGTTGAACCCACGATACCATCGGCATGTGGTCCAACTCTATGTCTGGTTTTATCAAGTATTGAGCGTGGTGCATCTAGCAAGATCTTGTATAATAAACCAGACTGAGAGTAGATTAGCTCAAGCTGTTGACCTCTCATGATGGCATATTCTTCGAAAAACACTCTCGACATCGCGACGTCTTTGGATAACTGTGGGACCAAAGACTTAAGGAACCACTCAAGCAAGAATGCTGGTCGAACTAGCACCTTAATTAAACTCTTCCAACGTCTCCATTCTTGGATGTGATCAGAGATATGGTCTGCTTTTGTCTGTGCGAAATTGGCCAACAATTTTGTGCCAGCATCGTATCGCACAGGTAATTGGAATTGGTTGAGGAAATCCTTTGCCAATTCGCTGAAGGAAGAGTATCTTGAGTGGTCGAGCTCAATGTACCATTTCGTGGCACTCCCAATGAGAGTACGTTGAAACAATTTCAACTGTACGGAGTCATCCTTTAACGAATTAGACTAGCACCAAAGGTGAAAAGTAGTCACATGATCTCCTGGATCTTCATTAGGCTTGGCCTTGAACTTTGGTATGTCCGAAGGAAACTTCGTCGGCATAGGGGGCCAACGCGGATCGTGACAGATAGGGTCATTCAACAACCTTTTCAAGTCTGGCAAATGCAAGGTTGCCAGGAAAGGTAGTTTGGGTTGTTGGTGATAACCATGGAAAAAGGGACCTAGAGTTTGATTGGCACCAGGTTGCCAGGAAAAATTCAGCTGCTGGCCTAGGTTCTGGTAAAAACCATGGCCATGACCAGTGTACGGGTTTTGCATGTGAGGAGATATCATCGGTTGATTCCCAAAATAGGACGTAGAAGGTTGGGTGTGCATTACATTCGAAGGACTTTGGGAAGGGTTGCCCCATGCCGATCCCATGGGCATAGGCATAGTACCTTGTTCGGGGTTCCATTGGTTGTGAAAAGAATTTCCCGAGATCGGCATTCCTGATGAGGGAACGGATCCCTGCCAAGAATTCCAAGGTCCTGTTGCAGAAGAAGTTCCTAGGTTTTCCCCTTGTGCAGGAATAGTACCCTGCATAGGAATAGGTTGTCCGTAACCGAGGTTGCCCCCAGTTGGGAAAGCAGCTAACGAGAAAGCGTTGTTACCAAACACACTGAACAAAGAAAACGATGTCGAACCTACCAGAATATTATGAGAAGGTGGTCCTTGACTCCCTACTCCAAATAAACTATGGTGTGTGGGTGGCCCGGCGGATTGCTGGTGGGTGCCACCGAGCGAAGGGGACGAAGGAGGTATATGACCTCCCTCGTAAGGGAAAGCATTAAAAGGAGCTGAAGTGCCCCCCATGTGTCCTTGCAGAGGAGCATTAGAGCTCCCTACCCCCAAACCTAAAGTTTGTAAAGTGGAGTAGGAAAGTACAGGACTTGTACCTGAGCTAGGCATCCTGTATGAGAACGGAGGGCCTGTCACACTCGGTGTGAAAGGGGTCGTGGCCACCGCCATCGATGGGATTGGACCACTGCTCGAGGTAGATGTGGTCAAGATCATGGTGGCTCGGACTGGTGACGGTGGGTTAGGAGGTGGAATATCCCCTGTGGTGACAACCATAGTGGGAATTGAAGAATTCCCAAAAGAAGTGGCAACATTTGTTTCCATTGCTACGTGTGACACTGTCTAGCACTCATAAGGGTGAATCTGTACGATGATGGGTGCCGAAAATTCAGTGATTAGAGTTTCGGATGGACCAAGAGCTTTCACTCCAAGGTCTAAAATGGTTGTTTCCTCCAGATGTTGTTCGGGTACAGTTTCCTGTGACCCTGTCGCTTCAAAAGACCCTTATTGGTATAGATTTTGCCTTAGTGGTGGTGGAGGTGGCTCCAGTGTAACCGATGATAGGCCCAGAAGCCTTTGTGACCGGCAGAGCTCGTGATCCTCCACTGTGTGAGAAGATCAAAGACACACTAGGGCTTTCTATTCGTTCAAAAAACAACACACACTAAAAAGTTCCCTTCAAGATAAAACAAGCAAACACTAAACTAGTTGGAAGAACATTTACAACAACCAACACTAGAGCAACTTACCAGTGAAAGTGCAACTCGAACACGGAAGCACCCTCTGGGTATACTTTGCAAAGTGTGGCCCAATGTATGTCCTAGGTACTGCGGTATACCCCCGCAGTCCCCTGTGTATGTCTCTAAAAAGATAGGCAACTAGGTTGCCAGTGCGCAAATAGTCACCAGGCAGGTACAATCGAAAGTCGGGTAGACCACAATGAGCAGGGTATCGAGCCCGAAAAATATCAAGGGTATCAAATTCAAGTGGTCCAGAAGACAACTGAGGACCTTGAATGGATTCGAGACCCATGAAGCTCCATGGCAAATGCAATCGACGGAATCCCAAGACAAGCCCTCTATATGTGTTCTCCACTACGATTGGTCCAGCTTTGGAGGGGTTATCTCCACTTCCTTTATGCACACGACCTCGTGTTTAGCCCCTGTGTTAGAAGGGGGTCCCGTATAACTTTCACGATACTGGACTTTGACAGTCCCTAACTCATACTCCAATGTTTGATTTAATGGCCTTGAAGAGTTTCCTCTCCAACCTAATTCAAGGCCCTAACCCTAAACTAGTTGGTTGACGCTACAAACATAAAAAGTCTAATGAATTTTAGATTTAGCGTTAATTTTTATGGCTTGTCTTAAGTCAAAGGTTATGAAAGTGAAACTAGTGATGTTTGAAATATGAAAGAAAAATAAACAAAAAGCTGAAAACAAAATAACTACTCTTGACTCAAATATTAAACAACTTTTCAAACTAAAAATTTTCTAAGATCTTTGAACAGCAAACTCAAAGCAGGATTTCACTCGACTATGAGCTACTTATGATCTAAGTAAACCATCAAGAACTTATGAAAGCAAATACTTTTCCCTTGTTATTAATGCAAAACAACACTATTTAACCAAACAAAGAAATAAAAGATTTTTTTTTTATTTGAATGCTCACAAAGCAAAAAGGAAAAATATCAACAAGTAAAAACCAAGAAAACTTCTAGCCTAAGCGCAGATCGCAAAGAGTCACTTTAAAAATAACACACAAGCAAATTAAAACTAGACTCTCACACTT
>ML872191.1:8529-19648 GCA_009831015.1 Picea engelmannii
AATGTTTACAGTGAGGAAAACTCGGATTATTATGCATAGTCTATGTGTGCATAACATTTGAACCGACGGAGGACAATAGAGAGGAATTCAAAGAGTTAAAGGATTGACGGTTCAGATCATATGAGAGATCGACGACCAGGATGAAAACGGAGGTCGGCAGGCAAGAGATAAACGGTCTGGATCAAAACAGAGAATGGAGGGTTCAAACCCCGAAGCAACTTGGTGATTTCCGTTGGGTGTTACGTGGTGCTTAGTGTATGGAAGCGGAATTTGCATGGAAGGTACAATCTGTACGGTGTGTGAATTTCCGTTCGGGGGCCTTTGGTCATATTTGAAATTCATGTGGTGTTAAAAATGTGAATGAAAATTTCTTTCCGCTGTGGCTTAAGTAGACTCGGGCATGTGCAAAAACAAAAAGTGTTTAATTCGCCAAATTCGGCAATAATCCTGTCAAATAGAACGAATATGCCAAAAGGTGCTTGATTTATCAAATTCAGCAATAGTTCTTTCCAATAGAACGGATATGCCAAAAGGTGCTTAATTTATCAAATTCGGCAATAGTCCTACCAAAAGAACAGGATTGCCAACCTAGTGACAGTTAGCTAAATTTAGCCCTGTCAAAGAATGATGAAGACCATATACAAGAAAGATTCCAGTACAGCAAATGGCGGAATCGAAGATCTGCTTCGACATAGCAGGTGGAGCCTGCATTAAGAACCTATTTGTTGCATTCTAAGGTGATTGCGTACGTATCCACTAGCTCCGTAAAAGATATTTTGGTTCAGTCCGACAGTGATGGCAAAAGAGGACGGTGGCTTGCCAAAATTCAGGAATTCGACTTGGAGATAAAACCAATGAGACTAGTAAAGGGGAAAGGTTTAGATAAATTCTTAGCTCAATCAAATTTCAGAGCTCTCAGAATAAATGGCTTAAAGGGAGGTGAAGAGTGTGTGGACTTGAATGATCTCGATGAACAAATAACTGAAGTCAGAATCGAAGAGAAGTTTTTTTCATTAGATTGGTACAAAGACATAGTGTCCTACCTGTTGACCTTGAAGTGCCCGAGTGACTTACCCCCATCCAAAGCCAGAATGTTGAATTTTCATGCGGTCAAGTACTGTATATCCGAAAGACAATTGTATTGGAAGGACCCACTTGGCTTCTTGTTGGTTTGTTTGGTTGAATCAGAAACAGAAAAGGTCATACGACAATTTCACAAAGGAGTGTGTGGAGGACACCACGCCTGGAGGGAAATGGCTTATAATATCCTGAGGGAAGGGTATTATTGGCCCAAACTTTTCTCAGACGTCAACGCCAAGGTCCGAGCTTGCAACCCTTGCCAATTGTTCTCAGGCAAACATAAACTCCTAGCAATGCCATTGGTTCTGGTCAAAACAGAAGCTCCTTTTCAGCAATGGGGATTAGATTTCATAAGCGAAATTAATCCTCATTCTAGCACTCAACATAGATGGATCCTGACTGCCACAAATTACTTCACCAAATGGGTGGAAGCTATTCCAACTAGAAGGGATACTGATTCGGTGGTAATATATTTCTTAGAAGAGAATATTTTATCTAGATTTGGTTTCCCCCGAAAGATAGTCACAGATAATGCACAGGCTTTTAAATCTATGGCTATGGTCAGTTTTTGACAAAAATATAATATTGTGCTTGGTCATTCCATGGCATACTACCCTCAGGGAAATGGTCTGGCCAAGTCTTCAAACAAGATCCTAATCAATATAATTAAGAAAGTGTTGAGCGAAAACAAGAAATCTTGGCATGTACATTTGAAATACGCTATGTGGGAAAATCGGATAGGCACGAAAAATTCTATCGGCACTTCTCCTTTCCAAATGGTGTACGGGACCGATGTAGTGTTACCTATAAATATAGCACTTCCCGTAATGAAAATTTGGCAAGATGAGAAGGAAGAACCAAATCATGTCACAAGAAGGATAAATCAGTTGATTGAAGTCCAACAGCACAGGGCCAAAGTAGATGAAAGGTTGCAGAAATACCAGGACGACATGAAAGTGTTATTCGATCGTAAAGCCAAAGACAGAGATTTTCTCCCGAGAGATTTGGTTTTAAAATGGGATGCGAGGAAGGAGGACTCAGCAAAACATGGTAAATTCGATCACATCTGGTACGGACCATTCAAGGTAACAACTCCTGAAGGAAAAAATTCATTTATGTTAGAGAATTTGGATGGTAAAATCCTCAATGCCCCTGTCAACGGGCGTTATTTAAAACATTATATGGAATAATTGGTTTCCAAAATTCCCACCGTATATACCATTTGATTTCCCTTTTTATTTCATAATTTCCTTTGGT
This sequence comes from Picea engelmannii, assembly GCA_009831015.1. Classification (NCBI taxonomy): domain Eukaryota; kingdom Viridiplantae; phylum Streptophyta; class Pinopsida; order Pinales; family Pinaceae; genus Picea; species Picea engelmannii. The sequence goes on from ML872191.1 coordinate 10,867, forward strand.
AAGTCTTTTTTCAAAAAAATAAATAAATAAAATAAAACAAGTTAATGTTTTTCTAGAAGTAGGGATACAAATTTTCAATGTATTTAATTCTTGTAAAAAAACCCTTATACTCTTAGTATTGTTCCCTTATAGGATTTTGGCTGGCAGCTCGACAAGCAAAAGTAGAAAACAGACAGCCTTATATCGGAAGATAAATTCGTCGAAAATAGGTGATAGATAAGATTTTCCATTATTTCAAAAGTGAACGAAAATGGTAAGGAAAAGGTGTGAATTCCAAAAAAGTCTATTTTTTCAAACAAAGGTTTAAAAAAAAAAAAAAAAGTTGCGGTGATTGTCTCGTAAGTGTGATATGTCACTAAAAGAATGATTTCAAAATCTAGGCCCTAAGAGTTTCAACTAGAATAGGATAAGAGGTAATAAAAATAAACAAAGAGAGAAAAGCGTCTCCGAGAAAGAGTTCCAAGAGTTGGGTGTAATTCATGACCCCTGTTTTTCGATTTCTAAGTCTTTCTCCGTCGCCTCTTTCTACCCTCGGTTTTGCCTTCTTAAAGGACCAAATATCTTTCCAGGTTTCCCACAGAGAGAGAAGAGATTATGTCTTATCTTTGGAAGCTGAAAAGCAGTTCTTAAAAGGTAGACCAGTCCTCATAACTCCTCACTCTGCGACTAAACAAAGTTATTCTTAGGTTGATCCTGATTCTCCTAGGTTTCTTAACAGTTTTCTAAGGATTTAGGCTTGCTCGAAGGAAGATCCCTGGAATTAATCTTTCCCTTTTTCCCTACGGACAAAGGTGCTTTAAAAGTTAAAAAAGGGTTGGTCCAGGGTAATCAAAGAAAGTTGACAGACCTACACTGCAAATTTTACACATATACCATCCCTGGTATACTTACTACCACTGATTTCCCCCACTTCGTGTTCAAAAATTAAAATATAAGACAGATGGTGAAAGGAAATTCATATTTGATTGCCCCCATCTAGTCCAAGAAGACGATGAAAGGAAATTCATTTAAATGATTTCCCTCATCTCAGCATTTAAATGCATAATTATGATTTGAAGTGGTGAAAGGAAATTCAGTAAAAAGGGACAGATAACTTCACTGGGGTACTGAATAGGCTCGATGGCAGTGAAGCAATATATGAGGTATCTGTAAGGTTGTCATACGTAATTTTCACTCTACTCTGGTTACCATCCTTTTCTAAACCGGATATGCATCCCAAGTCCAGACAGGGCTCCCCAATAAAAAACATGAAATTTACTTTGTTTGATGCAAGCCAAAGGCCACAATATCTGTTGGATTTCCTAGGATTGTTTTGATCATCTTAAAGCAGACTTAAATTCAGTAGCGAGAAGGAGAAGATCAAGAATGGGGTTGTAGCTGAGTTTAAAACGTTGAGAGTTTTGAAAAGCTTTTCAGAAGTAAACGCAAAATCTCTTTTTCCCTCTATATCCCTTTCCTAAACAAGTTCTATAGAAAGAAGCCATGGACTCCATTTACCCAATAAAGGCACTAAGTCTACCTGTTCTCTCCCACAAGGAGACGAGGTCCCCAATTGGAGCCTATGTTGAAACATATATTAAATTTTTTTTATCTTCAAAACTAAAACCTTCATTTTTCGAGTTTCAGCTTTTCATAAAGCATAACCCTCACTATCATTTCCAAAAGACCGGTACCGAAATCCCGACAAGCTTTATACTTTAAATAATAAAAGGCAAAAAACCAAAAATGTTATAAAAGTCTCAACATGCTTTCGGTAAAGTTATTTTTTAAATCACGAAAAGCTTAAACCCTAAAGAAGTTAAGACTAACTTTTAGAAGTTTTTTGGGATTCGGGGTTTACTGAGAACATATGTTAATGCATTTCCAATCGTGGAATCTCGATCCTCGATTTCCTGAAATATGGAAGTTACCAATTATTAAAGACTACATTAATTGTATCGCAATTTCGGAATACGGGGTTCAACGATAACATACCTCTTGTCAACGTGATCCCCGAAATCCTGAAATGCAAAGTCCCGACTCATAATTTGGGTTTAATACTGATTAATTAATTTACTAAAATGAATTTAAGTCCTAATTTAAACTTGTCGTGATTTTGCAATTTCGGGAATCGGGATTCAGCGATGACATACCTTTTGTCAACACGATCCCCGAAACCCCGAAAGAAATAATTTGGGTTTAATACTGATTAATTAATTTATTAAAACGAATTTAATTCCTAATTTAAACTTGTCATGATTTCGCAATTTCGGAAATAGGGATTCAGCGATAACATACCTCTTGTCAACATGATCCTCGAAATCCCAAAACGTGAAATCTCGACTCTTAGTCTGTGTTTAGTCTAAATTAATTCTGTTTTGGAAGCATGATTAACGATAATCAAACTTTTTAGGTTTGTTCACGTTTCGATTTCTGATTGAATGAAATTTTCCGAATTTTGAATTCAAAAGTGCCAAAATGTGGCCACTTTAATAAAGGATAACTGATTATATGTGACACTAATGTCTATCTTAGTAAATATCCATTGCATTCAATGTATTGAATTCTTGTCAGCTATGTCAGTACCTTCATTGTTAAATGAATTAAAAAAGAGTTTAAAGGTATGTGTTTTGCAACATACTCTGTTTCATACTATCAAGCATAAGACGCATTCAGCCGATCTCATACACTCATTTTCTGTGAAAGGTTTTCTATCTAACATAAAGTCATGGCACAAAAGAAAGCACTGAATAAGAGTGAAGATATAGAGGAGATGCTCAACCTAGAAGAAGTTGTCATATCCGACACCACATCGCACGCCATCGACTCAATTAAATCCTGGACACAAATCTCTGAATTCCTGGATTACGAAATCAAGAATTCTCCTACTAATTCCGAGAATCACTTTCGGGATATAGCAGAATCGAAGCTTCATAAGATCGCAGCGCGCCCTCAGCTTATGGCGTACAACGAAATGATCAATTGGCCCTTGGAAAAGGTTGATATACCGACAAGAATCATTTTAAATGATCAAGGGGTCGTTGTCGGTTCATTCAGACCAGAACATATACAAGTAATGTATAAACTCTCACCAAATCCTAAGTACATTTATAATGCTGAGTTTTTAGCTGAATTTCAAAGGAAGGAGTGTATTGAGGCAGACCGAACTTATCCCGATTTAATCAGAGAATGGTGGAGATGTCCATCGAAATTTAGCGCCGATACTCATGGGGTTTGTTCCACAGCATCTTTGAATGAGTACATGGTCTATGTAGCCATTATGTTGTGTAGACTTTTCGGGAAAAAGAATCTCTGCCATTTTCCTACATAATGGGTGCCCCTTTTAGAAGATGCTTCAGAAGGATACACTTTTAATTGGAGTAAGATTTTGTCTGATAACCTAGCTCAAGAAGTTTCAAATTACAGAGTTGCAAAATCTAAAGGTCAGCCAGTGGCATTTTACATGTCAGTGTACATTATGGACGCAATCTGCTTTGTGACTCCTTTTCCCCTGATGAATTGGAGTTGGAACATAAGCTGCTCCGAACCCATTCACAAGTATCACTCTGTGCTATGGGAAGAAAATTCTAAGAATGCATTTTATGAAATTTGTCATTTCATAGTAATTCCAATGCATAAGATGTTTTATGGTTGTGAACCTCCTCACATTTCTGAGCTAGTCTCAAAAAATCTCAAAGCAATAGCCGACTAGTTTGTTGATGAAAACTTCTCTTATATTAAGGTTTATGGGTGCTCAATCCCCCCTCACGTGCTTCCAAAATTCCTCCCAGACAGACTGGTATTGAGGGAGGTAGCACATCAAATAGTGAAAAGTGGTATTGGAATAGAGATAAAGGCAGATCAAAAGAAATCCTGGCCAATCTTCCCTATGTATGTCGAAAAATTTTCATTACTAAACCTAGGCCATTCTAAAGTGGAAGTCGAAGCACTAGAAGAAATAAAAATGGTAGATATTGAGCACAGAAAGCATGACCCTTACCAATTAGTAAGCAGAAATTTGATGCATTGTAATATGAAAGCTTATGAACACGAAAAATCTATTTATGATGATATATTCAAAGAGGTTAAAACTTATGAGGAGGTATTGAATAGGGTATGGGCATTATCATTTTACCTACAGACTAGTTTCATGTCCTTCCAAACTCACAGGCGAAGATGTTTGCCAAAAATTTTGTAAGGTGAATCCACGGCCCCTCCTCCAAAGCAGGAAGGGCCTCCCCCAGGTTTTGAAACAAATGTACAGGATAAAGAAAATACAAAGGGAAAAATGAAGGGGATTGAAATGCCTTCACAAGAAATAGAAGTTCCTCAGACAGAAAAATCAGAGGCAAGGAAAGGAAAGGAGTTGGAAACACCCTCAGAAATCCCTGAGAGTTTTCCCAAAAAAGTAGGAGGAACACCATCGACAAAACTTGGAAGTCCCATTACTTATTTGACTACATTACAGTCTACTTATGGAAATCCCCGAGAGGGAGCTCTATATGTTAGTGACCTTGAGCCCATTTCTAGGGATGAGATTCCTTCCTCTGATTACTTCTTCACTAAAAAGAGGAAGGCTATCCTGAAATAGGAGATGCATCCAAGAGGAGATATGATGATTAAAAAGCACAAGATCATTATAGATGGACAAAAACTTAAAGAGGGATAATTTGCTATATAAATAGCAGGCACAATGGGAGCTTTAGCATCGACGAATTTATACTCTGTGGGTAGTTTGACAACTATGTTGGAGCAGAAAGATCAAATGATAGCTCAGCTGCAGGGTAAATTAAAGGAGACTGAAAGAAATATCAGTTGGGAGATAAAAAAGGGTCTAGTACGAGCTAGATTAAATGACATTCAAGAGATTCAAAAACTGAAAGCAAGCTTAGAGGAAGAAAATCAGAAAATACAAGTCACGCAAGCATAGGTCTTACAGCAAGAGGAAATGAATAAACAACTACAAGATAAGATTAATTCCATTCAAAATCAAGTGGTAGAGCTTGAAATCTTCCAAGCATAGGCACTGGAAATATATACAAATATAGAAAAAGAGCAACAGAGAGTGTTATTTAAGCTTAAGTTTATTCAGAATTACTTTCTGGGAGCAAGTAAATCTCTGGAGAGTATTCTCTAGAAGGAGAGAGAAGTGAAAGTATCCAGAACAACCTTTCAAAAATCAGTGGCTTTTTCAACAAAAGAGGAGGTCGGAGAGATTCAAAAGATATTTGTTTCAGAGTAGATTAAAGGTGATATAATACTCAAGGAGTGGGAGGCAAACCTCGCAGAAAACAAGAAAATAACCAGAGAAGTTAATGACAACTGTCAAGGAATTTTTTACCTCTTAGAGAAAACTTCATTGAACATTGGAAAAAATGATTGTCCCGGGTTGTTAGGAGAAATTAACATTCTCAAGCATCAGTTAATATTCAAAGAGGATCTGGAAGAAATTCAGGTAGAGATTCCATAAATAAAGGTAATCAATGTTACTCAAATTGACAAATGGATAGCAATGCCTAACTTAAAGCTACAAACTATTAAGTTCACGAGAAAGATAATCGAAGACCGTCTGCCAGAACTGCAAAGAATTTTTTTCTTATTTGAAGCAAAGGATATTCCAGAAGCTCCCAGAGTTTTAGTGCAATTTCTAGGCAAATGTATTTGTTGTCTTAAAACAGAAGGAGGAGGTTCATCAACGCAAACATGAAATTATATTTTGAATATTTTTCATCATTGGAATATAAAGCAGTTAAAATATAAATGTAAACAGTTTGACATTGCTCATTCATGTAACCGTTAGTCTTAGGAAGTTAGTTAATCACCAATGGGAAAAAGGTTTGGTGAATCATGTATAAATACAACTTCATAAGACTCAGAACAGGCTTTTCATTTTTTGGGAGCCGATTGTATTAGAATTTTTCCGATTTACATAATATAGATGATGCAGAAGAGATTCTGAATTCTGTCACCTTGAAGCTATGTGTTCCTTCACTCTGTTTTCAATATCTTTCAATATATTTTATTCTATGTCTTTCTAATGAATGATCAACTATAGTTTAATTCAAAATTTTACTGTAGTTTGAATTTATTTGATTATCTAATCATTTACAGTTTTTCCTCTGTGATTTCTATCAGCAGTTTCAAGACCTGTAGGTTTGTTGGATGGTTATATCTTATACTCCATTAGAAATTTTGTTTTTCTCCCCTTCTTCTGTTATGATATGAGATTCTTTCAAGATTAAAGCCTCATATTCTCCAACAATGTTTCTTTGTTTTTATTTTAATATTCTCAAATTACTTCAAGTATAGGAATGGTCTTTACTGTTATTATGTTATTAGTTTGAGTTCCAAAATTCCTTTTCTATTTCATCCCACGAATCTGAAGCAACAATTTCTAAAACTTCTTTATAATTTAATAAAATTTTAATCCTCATGATTGTCCCAAGTAATAGACAACCTAATATAGAACCTGGCCTACAGGATCAAACTAGCATTGCTTTGAACTTATTTAATACTATCCTGCAAACAACAACTACCCAAGTCGAATTAGAATGTTCATGGGCAATTATTGAGAAAGAAATCAGCATCCAAGAACAGTGGGAAGCTAGATAGAGATAGTTGAGAAACCAACTCTGATTTACCCTTCGCAATTGATTCTTACTCCTTAATTCTCTTTATTTTTCAGATGCCTTGACGGTATACTTTAGAGCCTTAAAGTATAAACTCAGGAACAACAATCATCACTCCCCCTTTCTAGGGAAGTCATTTCGGACTACACCAAGCTTATCTCGGAAGTACTCAAACTTCACACGAGATAGAGACTTAGTCAACACATCTGCTACATGCTCATCTATGCCAACATACTGGAGCTTCACAGCTCCCTTACGTGCCAAGTCATGAATGTAGTGGTACCGGATCTCAATTTTCTTCATCTTACCATGAAACAGTGGGTTCATTGTCATCCTTATGCAACTCTAGTTATCACAAAAGATCACAGTAGCATCCATCTCTAGGTCAAATAGACCTGTCAACAACTTTTGAAGCCATATGGCTTCACAACTAGTGGATCATGCTACAATGTACTATGTTTCTGCCATACTGAGAGCAATACTAGATTTCTTCCTTCTTTTCCACGAATTCATCGCTGACCCTAAACTAAAACAACATCATGAAGTGATTTTTCTATCTAAAGCACTTCCATCCCAATCTGAATCATTATAGCCATGCAATATGAAGTCACAATCTCCAGTATAACAAAGGTCATAGTCCAACGTACCCTTAAGGTATCTCATCACATGCTTTGCAGCGACAAGGTGAACACATCTGGGATCCACCAGATACTGACTCAAGGTGTTCACAAAAAAGCATATATCTAGTCTAGTATTCATTAGATACATCAACAAACCAATCACCTGTCTATATAGAGTAACATCAACTATTTTTTATGAAGTATCACCCAATAACTTCAAATTCATCTCCATAGGATTGGACATGGATTTATAGTCCATCATGTTGAATATCTTCATAATTTCCACAACATACTTTCTTGGATTAAGGAAAATATATTTTGGGCTTTCCCATACTTCAAGACCTAAGAAATAGTACATCAAGCCTAGGTCCTTCATTTCAAATTTAGAGGCAATCTTCTTCTTACAATCTGTGATGAGCTTCTCTTCATCTGTCAATAATAATTCATCCACATATAGAAGCATTATAACCGGTCCATCATTCTCAATATTGAAGTAAAGGTTGGGATCAGTTTTACTTTTGGTAAATCCCAACCTCATCATAAAACTATCAATCATGTCAGAACAAGATCTTGGAGGTTTCTTCAACTTGTAGACATGAGTCTTCATGTCTCTGTACTTTGAAACCAAATTTTCACATCACATTGTACCAACCTGGTACACTTGTTCATCTGCAACTCAATCTTCATAATCATGTTTGGATTCTATATTCTTTTTGTAAAGCATTGTTTGTCTCACTTCCTAAGAGTATGTCCCCTATTCTCTCTACAACTTTTTCCTTCGAGAACTGGGACTCTGCACCTGCACCTACTTTTTCTGAAATTGAGAATGACTGATCCATTCTCACTATAGCTGTTGAAATATGAGAGAAGATCCTCTAGTCCATCATGACGATGGATTCATTTTCTCCCTCTAAATCTCATACTACATCGTCTTATTTTAATGGATCATGGTTGTTCTATATATACTTCTTTTGATTAATTGATCAAGTGTCATGTCATAGTATTCTCCCTCTTATTGGGCGAATCTGTAATGTCCCCACTTTGGGACATCATCACAGGGCAAAGATTTATGATGACCAGAATATCCAGATGGGTGCTAGAGAGAGTACATGGGTATTTGAGAGGCATTGTGGGTTCCATCTTGCATTGATGATCATATTCCATCATTATGAGCCATTCTTCACAGGTTGACTTTGGTTTCGTTGCATTCTGACGATTTCCATGATTTTGACTATTTTGAGCTATAAGTCAATGGAATTCACTGAAGAGGTCATTTTGGGCACATTACTTGGAGGAACCTCTCAGTGTAATAGTTCATTGGAATTGGGAGGAGAAACACTACAGGATGGGATGGCTACAAGTGACTTTCAGTGGCCAGGGAAGCCATAAGAAGAGATAAGGATCTTTTCAAAGGTAAAAAGGTTAGTTAATTAATTAAAGTGATTTAATTAATTAATTAAATATTAATAAAATGAAAGTCACTTTGGAGGGAAAAGGTGAGCCAAAAAGTATAAAGGAAAGGCAAGGGCCTCCTCTCATTCATTCATGTATGAT
>WSFP011451935.1:0-19648 GCA_009831015.1 Picea engelmannii
GAGGACAAGAGCAACTCAGTCTTGTCTATAATGCATATCTTACACAACAACAACTTTTTCGTCTCAACCAGTTGGAGGCTTTTCATGAGTTTCAATATCCAATAGCAAGATGGATGGATTCTTATTTTTCTGAAATCCCAAAGGTTGGAAGTTTTAGCATGATCGTCATTTGCAACTATAAGTACCAGATGACTGCCGCCTTTTTGTCGCATTTGATATACCCTCTTTGGATTATTCTAAATAGTGACCTGTACATAGTTACGGTTCTTAGTCAAATGTTTTCTTGGTTTCATTGGAAGTGGAATTACACATGATTGAGTTGGTTTTCAGCTGAATAGAGTAGGTAGTAGGAGAATAAGATCATAGTTCGAGCATATTTTTTAATTTTTAGTTCGCAAATTGTTTTTCAGTGTGTTGGTTTTCAGTAGCTTGTTTGAATAAGAGACTCCATAGCCCAACAAAAGCACCGGGGTTTAGTTGTAGTTTCAAGTTTAAGTAAAGACTCCATAGACCAACAAAAGCACTGGGTGTAGTCTTGATTTTTAATTCAATAAAATGCATGGCTGAGACACAGTAGAAGATAACAAAGGGTTGGAAAACAAACAGAGGTAAGAAATGGAAGGTAAGAGCAATTATCTAATCTCAAGGCGCTGATCTACAGTTCTTAGCACCTCACAGAGATGAGCTATCCCCAGTTGGAGCCAATGTTGTAACCTAGGTTTTCACCCTTGCCTCTCCTCTCTCTTTTCCCTATGCATTCCTCAATTTTTCCTCTTCTGGTTGGTTAAGTCAGTTTCCCATTACTGAGTGACTTGGTTCTTATTCATTTCTTTCTTAACAAATTCTTTGCACATTTCTGTTTCTATTGTTTCTTGAAGGATAATTACATGTTGTATTTGGTTTGGAATGCTTGCCATCATGTTTTCCATTGATTAAGCTCACAACAGGTTGATCAAGCCTTTTTGTATGCACAGGAAATGCCCGTGAACAAACATAACAATCTAGAGCGGTCAATTTTGGGCTCATATTGTGGGAACATATAGGTTAACTTTCTACGATGGAGATCCATTAGGCCAATCATATTGACAATTTTTATGCATTCGGAGTGTTGAAATTGCATGGGGTTTAACATCAAGAGAGAACCCACAAAGTATAAGAATTACCTGAAGTCCTAAAGTGAATATGGACCTTCCATCAACAAGGACATGTGGAGGTAGAGCTTTCACTTCGGAGACTTAGCACTCTGGGATATTTCTGAGCACAAAATTCATAAACTCCCAAAGTCCTGAAGAGCCGAAGTCCCGAAGAGACAAAGATCTGAAGAGACGAAGTCTCGAAGAGTCGAAGAGTTGAATTCTCGAAGAGCCGAAGAGACGAAGTCCTGAAGCACGTGGAACTCATCAATCATGACACATGGCACTCATTCCAGGTCATTTGGTTGTGTCATTCACCCATTTCCATGTGACATGTGTCACCCTTCTTTCCATGACACATCAACATTCATGACATCATGCCACTATGTCACTTCCCAGCCTGTACCACTCTGGGATATTTCTGAGCACAAAATTCATAAACTCCTAAAGTGACAAACACTCGAAGTCTCGAAGAAAATCTGGACCGTTCATCAATGAGGACACGCGACAACATATATCCCACTTTGGATATACTGCACTTCGGAGGATTGCACGAGAAGGGAGATGAAAACTCCTGAAGCTTGAGCTCCCGAAGTGAACTTGGACCATCCAGATCCATAGGCCATGTGGAGGTATATCTCTCACTTCGGGAGTACGACACTCCGGAGGATGGTAATAACTTTGCATTTGAAATTCTCGAAGCCCGAACTCCTGAAGTAATTGTGGACCGTCGATCTCAAATCAAACAACACCTTTGATCCTTGCAGTAGGTAAGGAAGGAATATCACCCAGATCATAGATTGTGACACAATTGATGGCCACACTACATTGTGGGAACGTAAACTACTCGAACGTTAATTTTCCAAAGTGGTCTCGCAATTGGAACCATGGTATTGTTGGAAAGGTACATGGCAGCTTGTGGGGGATTACGGGCCCAAAGGCGGTGTAGACCCAAACCACCCTCAACAACTTCTGCAATCATGTGCTTATATGACATCAGGTTACCACGTCACCTCCACTCACACTCCCTCTATCGCTCAACTTTCGCCACATGTTCCCTCGACTACTCCCCATATCACCTATCACCTCGACACATCATGTTTTCCTATTGGACGCTCACCTCCACATATTCCTATTCATGACCAGGTCATCATAGTGAAAGTGAGGAGAAGGGTTAGTTACAGTCGAGACAGAGTGTTCTTAGCTTCTGAAAGCTTAGACATAGACAAATAGTTAAGCCTCAATCACAGGTCGACGCAGATTGGTTCCAGAACACTTCAACAAACTACCTCTTCCTCAAGTAGAGATATGCTCATGTAGAAAATTGTCTCCAGTAGCCTCCAACAGCTCGCAGGCATGATATTACTCAACACAGAGCTCTGTTCTGTCACTCTGAGGCCTATTTTCTTCCAATTCAGTTCCTCCAGTGCACACATCAGTTTTGTCTTAGAGACAGTAGTAGTTTTTAATTGATTAATTCCAACATTTTCTTAGATTAGATACAAGAGTGGTCTTATGTGTGTGATAATAATTACTCTTGTTGATTAATTCCAGTGTCTTAGTGAAGTTAATAATTTGTTCTACAATCAATCACCTAAAATTAGGTCTCAATCCCCTAAGGATGAGAACCTCTACAAATCTATTAAATATGGGGTCTTTGAATGTTTTGAGGGTCAGAGCTTTGGGAAAGAATAACACTACATTAGAGTGGTTGGACTCGTTCTATGCATGGATTAAATCTCTCTACCTCGTGAACATACTCTTGATGAAAGTGTTTCGTTCAAATATTCATGTTTTTTTATTCTTATCTTGAATACATTTTTTGATTTGTGCAAAGTACATTTCATTTCCTTTCAGCTATTGTATAACTTATTTTTACTGATATGCAACCTGTCAAACAACTAATGCTTTTGTGAATATTTGTTTTTATTGCAACTCGTGGGAGTAATTGTGTTTTTGATACATGTTTAATGTCTTGAAATGATATTTTAAGTATTGAACTTCTTGCAGCATATTATTCATTGAGTAGTCTGTTGTTTCCTTTTGTTTTCTATTATTTCACTGGTATGTCATTAGTGTGCTACCATCCAAGGAGGACCTTGATCCATATCATTTTTCCAATCCAACCTTTCTTTTGTCTTGGTAGAACAACCCTTGACCAACCAACAAAAAATTAAAAGAAACAACCATTCTAAACTAATAGGTGGCCTAGCTTTTCCCTTTAGCAGTCAGGTGCAGACCTTAGGACCAACATATACAATGTCGATGCCTAAATAACAAATAAAACAAAATATTTTTAAACACTATGTTGGCCATGAACTCAATGTAAATTGTAGAGACATAAACTAATACAAAGCGTGAGATTAATCTTCAAAGGCCATTTGCAAGGGATCTAAACATGGAAACAACACCATTTAAAACTGCACATAACACTACAACAATTAAGTGTTGATTCATCCTCAAACCATTAGGTCACATAAAACCATAGGGTATTGTTTTTTCTTCTATCTTCATGACTTCTATCAAGTACTATCTGAGAAATATATTTCAAAAAACTAAAGGAAATTGTGGCATTGTATATGTCAAGAGCTAAGGCAATTTTTCCTTAAAATGTCTTTGGTTGCAAAGATGGGGACCTAAACTGCATACATGTGGGTGAAAATAAAGTTGTGTTGAAACCGGTTTGAGCACTTAGGTAGAAACTATATGCGCCCCTATTTCAAGATAGTATGTTCATTGTATTGTGCTAGTGAATTTCTTGTATTGTGTTGCACGCTTCGATATATGAATGTACTGTATTGTAAAATAATGTAGTTTTCTCAATGGTGGATTATTGGGTTGTTAAAAGTAGAGCAATGATATTTCCCCCACTTGGGTTCAAGTCTCTCCAAATACATTCTTGAGCTTGTTCTCATGCTCATGTTTACACTAGTACTAGGAAAAGAAGTTTGGGCCAAATGTGAATCTTGGGTGACTTTGGTGGAATAGATGCCCCCCCACTCATGAATTCTTAGTTGAATGATGCTTGAGTAGTTGTGCAACACTCCGTTTCCCCCCATAATTTTAATTATGCTAAGAATTCATATAATATGATTATGAATCTTGTAAGTATGTTGTGATTAATGAATAACACTAGATAGTTGATTGAGAGGGAAAAACCTTGAGAGTACTGGCCATGATGTCACAAGTGGGAACTGATGGAGTGGGATGGATGAGGTGGATTAGTGAGGTGGAGTGGAGAAGCTTCTATGAATAAAAAATGAATCTTTCTTAACACTTCACCCTGCACTTGCAAATTGAATACACCACCTACTCACATACTTGACACTGCAAGAGACCACATGAATTGTTAATGAGGGAACTGGATTGGTGGTTGAGGAAGTTAATACTATTGACAATCATGATCTCTTAAGGAGACAAGGGTTCAATTGAATAAATTGATGAATAGGACACCCACTAATTTTCCCTTTTAGGATTACAGACCCTAGATAGTAGGCTCTGTTTGGAAGAAGTCACGAGAATCCCAAGGGATTGGTGGAAGAAGAGGCCAAAGGTGGTAAAAATAACTAGATGAACAACAATGAATAGAGGAGAGAGACGCATAGGAGAATGACATATTGAATAGAGGCATTTGAGGGAACAACACAAAGAAGAGAAGAAATTGGAGATATTTCCTTGAAGAAAATAGGAAGCTTGTCCAAAATATTTATGATAATCCTGAAACAGAGAAGACCATGATCCTGAATGGAGCGATAGAAGACTGAAACTTGGTACCTACTAGAAAGAAACCAACATTGGTAAGGGGAGGTCGTTGAGGGATTGTGTAGTAGAGAAGGACCTCCCTTGTGTAGAGGAAATCCAATTGGGAAGGTACCTGGTAAAACTGTGGAAGCCCTGAGCTCAATGGGAAGGGGGAAACTTATGTTATTGTTAGTGGATGAATGATACTAACGTTCTTGGATCATTATGAGCTTGAGAACCAATTGAATCATTCCCCTTGTGATATCATGGCTTGGCACGGGGGTGGCATGCTATAGGAATTCACTCTGTAGCATATCCTAAGGTTGGGAGGAAAGACTTCCTCTCTCAGTCAATTGGTTGTTGATAATTCCATGAACATATAAGTGTTTAATTTGACCTATTTAATGTGTGTTGATGATGTAAACATGTGGTTTTATGATTTAAAAAGGGAAATATGAATGCATGTAAATATCAAATTGAATTCCTGAATAAAATGGAATATTCTTGTTTGTTTTCACAGTTAAATTTGTTAACTCATGAAAATAAGCCAAGTAGGTGTTATAGCATTATTAACCCCCTAACCCTTGGGACATCATATCCTAGAGGTCACTTACCCAATTCACTCATTTTTCATCATCTTCCCACCGAGTTTCTAGCCTAATCTCCCTTCGGCCTCCCTTGTCATTCCTCAAGCTTACGACCGAAAGGGGTTGGTCACCCTTTCTGGACTGCCAAGTTGCGACCAAGTCACTCTATCTGTGTACTTAGGTCACGACTGAGCCTAGAAGCTCTCTTTTTTGGATTTGGTTGCGATGGATGAGACGTCTCTCTGATTTCTCAGGGTTTAGTCTCGAGGGGGCTTCCAGTATAAGCTTGAATATCGTATCCCATTAACCATATGGCCTTATATCTAAATCCCTATAAGAAACAATCCATTTCCATGGGAAAGGGGAGAAAGAACTAGCAAAGTTACTCTGGCGTTTTGGTGGCAAGGTGTGGGGAAGGAGCTTGGAAGAAAGATATCTCTTCAATTTACACCTGTAAGTTGTAATATTGCTTACTTGATTAATAGAATATATGTTGGATGTTTCCCTCTAAACGATTTTTCATGTAAGTTTGTGTGTTCATTTGTAGAGAATTGATATATTTGTAGATCATGACATATTATCAAGTTTAGAAGCATCCTTTGCTCATATCTCTGTTCCCGTCTTAGGTATAGGAAGAACATAAGGGAGCTCAACTCATGCAGGGTATAAAATCCCTACAACAGACTGACGACCATACTGAGGAGATTGCCTCTGATGTGATTTTCTTCCTTCTTTGCATGCTTTCTTTATGAGATATTTTACCCATTAAAATGTCCTGATCTAATTGCTAGACTTTGTTGTGCCCTTTCCCGAGTTCAGTTGAAGAAACCACTATCTTGGATATGATAGATATTATCCTAGATCTAGTTTTTTCTTTAGTATTTGCGTCGATTTTGACTTCCCCTTCCACACAGAGCAACCAAAGCCTTCCTAGTCGCAGTTTTCCTCCTTTGTAACAATGACCATCTATGCTTCTAAGTCTACTAGGAGTGACTACACTCTTCGGTCACACTTTTTATCTCGCTGGTTCACAACCTGATTGCACTGTATCCCTCTGCAGGGAGCGAATGACCCCTTAAACCTGCTTTTTTGAAGATTTATCCTTCAAAAAACTCAGCCAAATCCTTTCAGACTGGTTTTCTTCAACACTCCAGACCTGTGTTAAGCCTGTCTCCTTAATGTTGCGTCAATTGATTTTTTTTTTTTTTTGAAATTTATGAAATTATCTTCTTTTCGTGGCCATCTTATGTGATTGATAGGTACAAACAAGGTCACCTAATTTAATCCTTTCAGTCTAGTAGAATATTATTTATAGCTTCCTAAGAAAAATTTTCTTGCAAAGTCTACCATTTTATTATATACGTCTACCTTCCATTAGTGTTATCATTGAAAAATTGTCCACAACATTGCACGCAAATGGTTGAAGAAATACATCAATGCAAGTAGAAATTAGTCCACCCACAACACTAAAGTCTATCAAAAGGAAAAAAACTATACAATTGGGTCAAAAATAAAAATGCGCAACTTCACCAAAGGAATCACATGCACAATGCGCAATATGCGTGGGCCAACACAACCCTCAGCGCACACTGTGCGCAAAATGCACGACTGTCTACGAGAAAATTTGCACAGTTCTATGAATGACACATTTATGGATCTTGTCAGCCCCTCAACCACTTCTAGTCCAACCCCCAACACGATTTGACACTCATATTTGAGCGAAATCTAGCTTGGGGGATGGTCAAGGGCTAGAGGGTTCCCTAAAAGGCCCCTTGTTCACAATATGAACCAATTACATTTCTCCATGAATGGATTCTATAAATAAGAGCCATGGGTGTGCTAAGAAACCAAGATATTCAAGGTATTGTTATGCTGCAAGAATTCTTCTTTGAGAATCCTCTTTTCTCTTTGAATCCTTCAAGCACCATTGCAATAGACCATTCCACTCACCTCTTGAGGGAATAGGCATTGTTTTTCTTCACCATTTTCCATTTATTCCATTGTAAGAAGAGAAGAGAACTCAATTAGGGAACTCAAGAGCCCTCCCAAGGAGGAAGAGGGGACTCATAAGTCCCTGCATTTTTCTACAATGTTTTTCCTACTAATCTATTGATCCATTGGTAGCATTATGCTGGTCATTGTTTGATTTTCATGGTTCTAAGTTTCTCAAGATTTCTAACATTTATTTCTTAGTTGTTTTTAGTTGTATTTCTTTGTTTTGATGTGTGTTTGGTTTGTCTAACCCACTCACAAACTTTTGTCTTGTCTAGCAGGCTTATCTAGACATGCAAGTGTTTCTTTTTTGCTCACCCAAGTGACAAAACCAACACAAAAGATTGGCGACAATACTGGGGATCGATATCAAATTCCTCACTATTTGAGCCTTGAGAGCACTTCATTTTGATTGTTTTTCCTTGCAGGTACCAAAAACGGGCTAGCCCAACCTGCCAAAGTCAAAATTCAGTGTTGGTGAAGGAGTGTTTCACTTGGAAATTTCTCCCCCGATGCATGACAGGAAGTGCACGAATTTTTAGTCCCATAGATGCACAATGTGCACGAAAAAGGATTCATTACTCTATGCATTATGCACCCTCTGCCTACCTGTCGGAACTGGAACCTGTGCATAATTCCAATTTTTCAAAATTGTAAGGGTTTTTATGAATGGTTTGAGGGCCCCTAGCCTTCATATTTTTATTTTCGTGCACTTTGTAAGGAAACTACACTCCACTTAGATTCCTTTCTCATAGAAAAGTTTAGCTAACATAGCCACTTAGGGGGTAAAAAGAATCACTATTCTTCACTTCTTTTTTGTTGCCACATGGATGGCTCATTTGGCTTGTAATTTTTAAGTTGAAGTTATTGCTTTCATACACAATCACCTAAATTGGGACTAGAAGTTAATTTTGACCCTTGATTATGCTCTTCCCCCGCATCCTAGTGTGGTCTCAAGAATCATAAAGGTGGTTAAAAGGACATTTCATCTCCCTTAAAAATTATTTAGGAGAGGACAAACCCCCCCTAGGGTTCCTCTTAGTTTTTGAAATCATCTTAAAGCTTTGTAAGGGCCCATACAGTCCCACATGTTTGCAAACTTAGGATAGTTTCTAAATGCTTTCTTAGTTTAGCTCACACTCTAGGGAATTTTAAAGATCAAAGTAACGGGCCCATACATGCCCACATGTCTACAAAGATATGTTATTTTCAAATCTTTCTTAGTATAGAAAACATTTTAGGGAGTTTAAAGGATTTGTAAGGACCCATATGTCCCCATTGCTAGTTCTTTAGGGATTTAAATATTCCACAAGGTTGTATCAAAGACACATAGTAAGCTAGGTAAAGAAGATTTGTATGGACCACATGAAGTCCACATGTTGCAATCTCACACTTAACTTATTAAAATCTTTTCACACTTGTTACTTTCTTGCACACAAAGCCACTCCACACACACATGATTTCTATTAGAATAGTGGGGGTCGAAGTAGGTTTTCTCCAAAGGAATTCCGAAAGACCCGACTAATTCTTTGGAAATTATCCACACCCAATTAAATCAAATGAGGTTGGTCCATGACCCCGATCTCTCATCCCACCGCATCTAAAATATTTCTAATAACACACTAAATCTTCCTCCACAGGGGGTGCCAAAATAATTTTTTAGTCTAGGTAGGATTTCGGGGGTAGGCATCCAAATAACCCCCCGTTATTAGGTTCTCACATTTTCAAACAATAGAAGTTGAGAAATAAGGAACTTTCAAATCCTCTAAGTCAAGTGTTCCTACACCATAAGGAAGGGAGATACCTGTGAAGGGTTGAAGGTCGAGGTCTAGTTGTTCTGCGCATCCCTCCTTGAGTCACCCAACTCTTGTGAGGACATCCATCTCGTGACCCATTTCTGAGGCCGAAAATCTAAATGTCGCACTTTGACTGAGGTACTTAGTGGACAAAACTTAGGATATCCACCCAGGTGGTGATTGTGGGCTGCAATTGCACCTTGATCAAATTTTGTGTGGCTATTGGGAAATATCGCCAGCTCTTTTGGGATATGCACCCTCTACCCTTCATTATAATTGATTACTTCAACCTTCACTAGTTCCTCTTTCGGTGGCTTTATACCCCATTGTTGAGTGCTATTGGAAGGATCAGTGCTGATTGAGAGGAAGGATGATACGTCTTTTAGGACACGAGCATTTTTTTTTATTGTTTCCCCATGTGGAAAAAATCCACCTATCCACATGCTTGTTTATTTATAGTTGATTTATGTATGATGATCATTTGATTACATGCAATTGTGAGTTATACTATTTTGTGAAGGTCAAAAAGATACAAAGCTCTTGTTCATTTATTTCTCTCTTTTCACCATTTTCACACATTCACTTTTTCTAGTCGGAAACCATAGGTGAACCACAGAATCCCCATTGTTCCAAATGCTTGCAGAATCTCCCTCCTATTCTAGGAGGAGTCCCTTGTCTTTCCAACTCACTGACTCAACCATATCACACCCCCGTGAGTGCTACTATTTTGTGATCAACTTTACTTGGGTCAAATTCCCAAGACCATCCATCCATTAGTTATCCTTCACAAGGAGGCGGGGGGAAAACTTCTTCTCAAGGGAGAAGCATGACCCCACCAAATCCCTCTCAAGGGACAGGTCCACTACCTACTCACACGATGACTGGAGCTAACCCTTCACCAAATATCCCTATGCCATACTTGGCCTCCCTCAACATTCCTTATTTGACCAAACTCATGAATGATCCCATTTTACATGACCCCACATGGCCAAATATGCCTACCAAACTACCTTAAGATATTCCAAAATTTGAAGGAAAATCGGGGGAAGATCCCACCAACCATGTTATGACCTTTCACTTATGGTGATATTAAAACAACATCATGGATCATTCCATCCACTTGAGGTTATTTCAAAGAAATCTCATGGGCTCATCAACCAAATGGTATGTGGATGAAAAATCAGGGTCCCATGTGACCTTTGAATCATTGGATAAGGTCTTTTTGTCCTTTTTCCAACTACCAGTGCATCATGATACTCTCTTAGAACTTCTCTCTAAGTTAAAACAAAACACTTCTATCCATATAGCCGACCACATCCATGAATGGAGTTGACGACGTAGTTTGTGTAAAGCAGAAACCAACAAAGAACAACATCTTGATTGGTTTCTAAAATCACTTGTCTCTGTTATTTCCAAGGATGTAGCATCCAATTTTCCTCGGTCAGAAGAGGAAGCCATTAATAAGGCCCAATAGTTTGACCTCATATATACTCAGTCATGTTACTTGTACATAGTATTTCATGATGCACCCCAAACCATACCATTCAGCGAGGGAAACCCTGGGATGTCCCACGCTACGGATGGGTTGATTGGTTCTATGACCCATCTCAACCCTTACAACCACCCATCACCCACTTATGGTGCACCTCAATATCCTCCCCCCACTCACCAACAACCATATCATGTTTCTACCTGATCCATATTTTATGCGCAGAATGAAATGAATACAAATTATTAAAAGATGCTTAACACAAAATAACAGAGATACAATAAAAGTGGTTTTCTATTCAATTAGGAAATAAGATGAAACTATAAAGTGTAGCGGAAAACAAGCTTATGGGAATGGTGGCGGCTTATCTCTGAGAAGAGATGTGATGACTATGCTCATTCGCAAGAACATGCTTACAATGAGGCTCTGAAGGCCTTTTACAATAAACAGGAATGTTAAAAACCCTAGACATCCAAAAACCGAACCCTAGGAGATGAAGTGCCAAAAGTCACGTGGACCCTGTTTGGTTAAGTTAGTACATAAATTTCCCGGGGTCGTAACTTTTGCATATGATCTTTGTTTTAGGTGCACAAAAGCCCATTGGAAAGGTCTATCTGAGAAGAAAAATTTTCAACTGGCCAAGGTAGTGCCTGCGACAATCACCTGGGCCCCAAATCCCCAAAAAATGTCGTTTAGGGCCTCAAAATGGCCCTGGAAGTTTGGAACCCAAAAAATTGTCGAAAAACTGCCAAGATGGAAAGCTATTTTTCGAGCCAGTGGAATAGGTGGGTGGCCACCGATATCCACCTGGATAAATCCTCCCTCCTTAGGAAGCAATGGTCTCCATTGTGTTGAGTTCCCCCATCAGATGAGAAAATTTTTGCTGAATTTGGCCCCGGGTGATCCACTTGCCTTGGTGCAGGAGCTGCCCTTCTTTAACGACCCGATAAAGTTGGATCCTTTGCTATTGAGTGCCCTTGATATGTGTGTCCACAATTTGATCATAGGATGCCTATTTCATGCAGTTAGGGTTGAGCTATGTTGGTGTCAACTTCTCTGATATCTCCGAGGTGTCCAATAATGGTGGGAAATATGGCCAAAGGAGAGCCACGTTGAAGACTAGATGCAAACCAAGGAAGGGGGGAATGGTGATGTCAAAAATATTATCACACACAAACTTGGTGATGGTGTATGACCCATAACAGAGTGGGCAAAGATTTCAATGGGGCCCTGTAAGGCATTCTTTCTGCAAATGCAACCAAACTTTGTCGCCCACCTGAAACTTATGTGGCACCCGATGTTGATCATGGAGCTTCTTGTACTTGGCATTATAATTCTGTAGAATATCCTAAACATGTTTCCCAATGTGTTGGATCCACTCAATGAAATGGGTGGCTTTGTCATCTTCTAGTGGAGCAAGGGACGATTCGACCGAGGTGGTCGCCAGGGGTAGTGAAACATCCATGGGGCCCAATGGTTGGAATCCCAACCCCACCTGAAAGGGGCTGTGGCCAGTTGAACTATGTAGGGCTTGGTTTTAGCTATGTTGGACATAGGGAAGACTCTCATCCCATGTGTGAGGGTGTTTTGAATTTTACATGCGCATGATATGTATGACCATCTGATTAACGACCTTGGTTTGGCCATCTGTCTAGGGGTGGAAGGTAGTGGATTTGTTGATATTGGTATCCAAAAGTGACTAGAGGCTCGACCAGAATGAGCTGAGGAACCGACTGTCACAGTCTGAGATAATAGTTTGTGGGATCCCAAAATGTACCCATACTCGTTCAAAGAAAAGCTTGGCAGTGGATTCTGCTGTGATGTTCTTCTTACAAGAGGCTAGGATCGCCATCTTGGAAAAGTGATCAATAACCACAAAATCACAGTCATTTCCCCTCTTGGTGGATGGGAGGCCCGACATGTAGTCCATTGAGATGGATTCCCATGGCCTTTGTAACATCCCCAGCCACCCATGCTTAAGAATGCTACACGAGAGAACACTTTTGTTCTCTTTGCGAAACTTTATATATATAATGTAAACATACAAATACATTTCATAAATGCACGTAGTCATACCGAAATAACTATAAACATATACATGCAACATATACAGACAATACTCTTGAATAAAGACAATTATAAGAGCACATAGGATAAACCCATAAAAATAAACATGTAAATAATAATGCAACATGTAAATTTATCACACAATTGACAGTTATCTTGGTAAGAATATCACCAACTACATGTAGAACTTCCACGAACCTCCCAGCCTTAGACTGCACTGCTCATCACTCTCAGCAGCGGGTCACCCCTGAGCTGGGACTAAACTCTACCCGGGTAAAGGGATTCCTGACTAGGATAACAACTCATAGACAATAGGAAAGACTCTGTCACAGGTGCCCACTCAAACCAACAAACTACAATCCCTCATTCCCCACATGCCTATCCCACCCAAGGAAGTGTGCCCCTTCTCTGCTCAAAATTCCTTGGGCTGCCCCACTTCCTTTCTGGGCTTCAGCAACAGGCCGGACATGAAGTCTCAGAGCCCTGTAGCTATAGTTTAGCACCTTCAGGAAAACAATTCCCAACAATTCTCTCACCCATAGATAAATTGCTCACGGGCATGACAACCTGCCTCTTCAATATCCCATGGGCCTGACAACCCGCTTCTTCAGTCCATCTCCTAAGCTAACCAACTACACAAACCAGTATGACTATGAATATAGGTTCAGATACAATGACATGAAGGTATGAAAGATAGATCAATGAGTGTGCGAATTCTCATGGATGATTGACTAGGTGACTGAATGATGGGAGGAATGATGGAAAATGAACTAAGTCCAACAATATGTATGCATGTCCCCAACTTGAGACTTGTCATGTTGGGAGCTACTTTGGCCCACTTGTCCCCATATTTAGAACTTAGGATAAAATAATTATCCATACTTTATACTTTAAGAAATATTAATATAATATTCCTTTTTGGCTTAAGCTCCCTGGCTTAGCCCCTTTTCCTTAACTTTTATCCCCCACCCTTTCCCTAACTAGTGGAGTTTAGTCCCCCAATAATATTTTATCGTGGTTGGTCTGCGCGCAGTGATGTATTTTATATTAATGTTGAGACATAAACAAAAGTAGGTGCACTGGCCTTTAACATGTAGGCTCTCCGACCTAATAATCACAAAACTGGCTTACCAACCTATAAAACACAACATATACACAAAGGCTCCCTGGCCTCAAAATCATGCGCACTTAATTTGTTGCGCGCGGTATCTTGGAATGTGAACACTTCCTCATTTTACTGTGCAATACATGCATGAACTATGCCATGAAAGGTGAATACAAAAAAATGATATCAAACAAATCACCAACTGAAGTACATTTTCATTTACATTACAATTGGGTTTAGCCTAGGGATATTACAATCCCCTCCCCTTATTTATGTACTATCCTCAATGTATTATGTACTCATACACAACAAAATTTCAAAAATCCTCAAAAAGATGCGGGTATTTTGCCCGCATTGCATCCTCATGCTCCCAAGTAGCGTCCTCAGGACCATACTAGGTGCATTAGACCTTTACAATCCCTATGGATTGATTTCGGAGCTATTTGATTTTCTGGTCCAGAATGCGTACCGGATGCACTTGGAAAGCGCCTTCGTGCTCCACCTCAATCACATTCCAATCAATAACATGATTAGCATCAAGTATATATTTCTTGAGCAATGATACATGGAATACATTATGAACATACATAGATGCAGGAAATGTAATCATATAAGCCATTGGACCAATCCTCTCTAGGATTTCAAATGGCCCACAATAGCGAGTTGCCAACTTTGAACAATTTCCCAACTTTAGGGAACTTCTATTGGTTTTCACTTTCAAAAATACATGGTCTCCCACTTTAAATTCCCTGTGAGTTATACCCCTATCAGCATAGCTTTTCTGCCTGTCTTGGGAAACCTTTAAATTTTTCTTTATTTTTATCATTTGCTCCTCCATTTCCCTGAGCAAATCTGGACCAACCACTACTTTGTCTGTTGGGTTATCCAAGCTTACTGGTGTGTTGCACTTTCTTCCATAAAATGCCTCAAATGGGCTCATCTTTAGAGATGTTTGGTACCCATTGTTTTAAGAAAAATCTACCAAGTGTAGGTAGTTTTCCCATTTTGATGGTTTATCCATCACATACATCCTCAACATATATTCAATCACTTGATTCACCCTCTCTATTTGTCCATCCGATTCTGGATGATAAGCTGTACTAAAATTCAAATTTGTTCCAAATCCATTAAATAATCCTTTCCAAAATTTTGAGGTAAATTTTAGATCTCTGTCAGACACAATTGTCTTGGGTATGCCATGTAATTGAGAAATTTATCTCATATAAACATCAACAATGTTGGCTGCCTTTTGAGTGAGCTTAACTGGAATAAAATGGGCAGCTTTAGTAAGCTTATCCACCACTACCATGATAGAATCATGTTGCTTGTTTGTTCTGGGCAGTTTGGTGATGAAATCCATGGTTACAACTTCCCATTTCCACTCAGGAATGGGCAATGGTTGTAGAAAACTAGTTGGGTGTCTATTCTCAGACTTTACCTTTTGACATTCCAAAAATTTCATAATAAAATCTGCAACTTCTTTCTTCATTCTTGGCCAATAATATTGGCTCTTGATATCTGCAATAGTTTTCTGACAACCTGGGTGCCCAACATAAGGCACATTATTCATTTCCCTCAATATAAGATTTTTTAATTCCTGAGAATTTGGTACATAAATTCTGCCCCTATACATGAGAATTTCATCATCATCTAGCTTGTATTCTTCAATTTTCTGCTGCAAATTACCTTGCTGTAATTTTTCCACTAATTCCTTGTATTGCAAATCTAATTTTGCAGCCTCTAAAATTCCGTGTTTCAAATATTATTGGTACATGCTAATGGATGTAGCATGAAATTCATGCACTCTTCTGCTGAGTGCATCAACCACTTTGTTCTCATTCCCCTTGATATGCTTTATATCAAAGTTATATTCACTTAGAAATTCTAACCATCTACTTTGCCTAGCATTTAGTGTTGGCTGATCAAATAAATATTTTAGACCATTATGGTCGGTTCTTAGCTCAAACCTTTTCCCCATGAGGTAGTGTCTCCATTTCCTTAAGGCATGCACTATGGCTGCCAACTCCAAGTCATGAGTGGCATAGTGTCTTTCATGCTCCTTCAACTTCCTTGATTCATAACATATAACAAACCCATTTTAACTAAGGACTCCACCAAGTCCTTCTTTACATGCATTTGTGCATACACTAAAGTCTTCATTTGGGTCTGCAATCCTTAGTATTGGAGAACTTGTTAATAATTGTTTCAAGTGTTGGAAATTATTTTCACAATCCAATGTCCACTGAAACTTCACACCCTTCTTTTGTAAGGAAGTGATTGGGTGTGCAATCTTTGAGAATCCTTCAATAAATATCCTATAGGCATGCAAGGCCCATGAATGATCTGACCTCTGTCACATTATTTGGCACCGATCATTCTCTAATGGCTTCTATCTTCTTAGGATCCACTGCTATCCCATCCTTTGAAATGATATGCCCCAAATATTCTGGTTCAATAATATATCAGAACTCTTTCTTATGATTTCATGGAAAAATTGAATGCCCAAATCAAATTTCTGGGTGGATATTTAGATTCCACTGTCCAACACCTTTTCAACTCCTACTCCCATGCTCAATTCTGAGTCTTGAGAAGAAAGTTATGATTATTTGAAAATTGCTCATTAATTTTTCTGTTCATTCTTCAAATTGGCGCAACTCTGCACTATAAATATGCATTTTTGCACCTACTCTATTGGAATTTTTGTAGGATCTCAATTGGGTTTTCTCATATACATATTTTGGAAATACTATCTAAGTTTCACCTCTTTCTGGGGTTTGGGCTGCTAGTTACAACCTGTTGAAGTTATAGGCCAATTCGTGTTTTTGGTCTGGAATGCTACAAGTACCTTATTTTCCATATTAAACATTTTTAGCATGACCATAAATTTAATTCAGCTCTGGTAATGTATTCTATGGTTGAATATATTTCCATTGACTACTCCTATGTCTCAATTTGATTCCGAAGCAGAAAGTTATGACTCTTTGAAGTTAGTTGGGTCTTAAAATTTACCCTCCACTGTTTGTGCTGTAACTTTCTCATAAAAGCTCTGTTTGACGAATGGTTTACACCATTAGAAATCTCTATCTGTGATATTTTATTTGAGAGAGAGAGAGAGAGAGAGAGAGAGAGAGAGAGAGAGAGAGAGAGAGAGAGAGAGAGAGAGAGAGAGTACCTTGTTGTTCTTGTGGTTTTTAAGTAGATAAAAACGCTCTTAAGGGCCTAAAAATGTGCTGAAAAAAGATGGCATCCAAACAATATAAAATGTTGCGGAAATTCACTGGTTTTTCGTTGTTGTTCACCATCAAAAAGAATTTGCACGCACAAATTTCAACCTTTACACCCATATTAATCATACGCACCAACACCACAAGGTAAATCATGCTCCGCGCACCTATAACCAGTGTGCATCACTTCTTTGTCACATCAATAACTGGTGCACACTACTTTTGTGTCGCACGCCAATATCCACCGCGCACAGTTTTGGTTCTTGCACTCTTACCTCTTGCATGAAATTTTTGGTATCACACACTAATATTTTGTGCGCATTTCACTCTACACACTGCACCATGCCAAAGTTTAGTACTCCCCCACCGCGCACCAATACCCTGCACACACCATTAACTAAATTGTCGCAAAACAACATATACCCATATTGCGTGCGCACCAACCAAACTCCTCTGTGCTCTGTCAATAGTACGCACACCACGTGCACCATTATTATGTGTGTTCACACCGCGCAATGCTAAATTTAGAGCGTGCACCTGCACACCAACATTTTTTCGTGCAGTGTCAAACTTCAGCGCGCGCACCCGCACACCAACATTTTTCCACGCGGTGCCAAAATTTAGTGCGTGCACTCTCACACCAACATTTTTCCGCCCGGTGCCCAAAATTTAATGCGTGTACACACACACCGACATTTTTTCGTGGAGTGTCCAATTTTTGCATATCACAAGCGTTTTACTACGCATCATGCATTTTTAGTGCACCCACCTGCGCACATTCATTTTTATGCACATCAATTCCTCATGAATTCCGCTGCAGAAATTGGAGCTTTTTCTTAAATTTTTTCCCATTTTTACCATAGACATTCTGTAACTATGAAATTTGTTCAATTTCACCCCAATAACACCAGTTCAACCTCTACAACAACAAATTGTTGTGGTTTGACATTTTTGGAACAAATTTTACCTAAACTCAATTCACGAATTAAGACTTTTAATTACAAAATTTGCTCCATCTGTCATGGCTTCACTGTAACTTCAAATTCAACCAATTCCAGGTATGAATTTGCTAGAACATATATTAAATCAAGAATATCTCACCACATTGTCAAATTTCTCAATTTTCCCATGAATTTAAGAACATAAATTGGGGCTTTTTCCCAATTCCGCATCGTTGCTTCTAATTTTTCCCATGGACACTCTGCAACTCGAAATTTGGTCACTTTGAAATAAATCCTCTGTGAAATTTCTCTTCAACTCAACTTGCTTGACCCATCCAGGCTCAGTGTTGAAAACTGAAGCTCTGATACCATATTGTAACATCCCCGACCACCCACGCCCAGGAATGCTACACGAGAGAATGCTTTTGTTCTCTCTGCGGAACTTTATATATAAAACGTAAACAGACAAACACATTTCGTAAATACATGTATTCATAATGAAATAACTATAAACATATACATGCAACATATACAGGCAATACCCATGAATACAAAGACAATTATAAGCACAGATAGGATAAACCCATAGAAATAAACACGTAAATAATAATGCAACATGTAAATTTATCACACAATTGGCACTTATCTTGGTAAGAATATCACAAACTACGTGCAGACCTTCCACGAACCTCCTAGCCTTAGACCACACTGCTCATCACTCTCAGCAGCGGGTCACCCCCAAGATGCGATTAAACTCCACATGAAATACTCGTTCACAGGTGCCCACTCAAACCAACAACCTACAGTCCCTCATTCCCCACATGCTTGTCTCACCCGAGGAAGTGTGCCCCTTCTCTTCTCAACAGTCCTTGGGCTGCCCCACTTCCTTTCTAGGATTCAACAACAGGACGAACAAGAAGTCTCAGAGCCCTGTAGCTGTAGTTTAGCACCTTTAGGAAAACAATTCCCAACAATTCTCTCACCCAGAGAGAAATTTCTCATGGGCCTGACAACCCGCCTCTTCAATATCCCACGGGCCTGACAACCCGCTTCTTCAGTCCAGCTCCCAAGCCAACCAACTACACAAACCAGTATGACTATGGATATAGGTTCAGATATAATGACATGAAGGTACAGAAGATAGCTCAATGAGTGTGTGAATGCTCATGGATGATTAACTAGGTGACTAAATGATGGGAGGAATGATGGAAAGAATGATAGAAAATGAACTAAGTCCCAACAATATGTATGCATGTTCCCAACTTGACACTTGTCATGTTGGGATCTACTTTGGCCTACTTGTCCCCATCTTTAGAACTTAGGATAAAATAATTATCCATACTTTATACTTTAAGAAATATTAATATAATATTCCTTTTTGGCTTAAGCTCCCTGGCTTAGCCCCTTTTCCTTAAATTTTATCCCCCACCCTTTCCCTAACTAGTGGATTTTAGTCCCCCATACTCTTTTATCATGGTTGGTCTGCACACAGTGATGTATTTTATATTAATGTTGAGACATATACAAAAGTAGGCACACTGGCCTTTAACATCTAGGCTCTCCGACCTAATAA
>ML872192.1:0-10774 GCA_009831015.1 Picea engelmannii
GATGCAGAAGCTGAAGCGTGGGCCAGTGTGTGAAAGACCATCTCCCCTATTTGCTTGTGCAGATCCATCTGATCTGCTGGATGCACATCCTTAGCCTGGAACTCAAAGGTGGCCCTTTTGTAATCTGATATCACCTTGGGATCTGACACTTGTGCTTGGAGATAAGCCATATGCATCCTCCCCTTTTCTGTGTCAAATGCTGAAAGAAGCCTATGCTGAGTTGTGGATGACTGCTTCTGAAACTGGGCATAGGTGCTGCTAGTGAGAGTCTGGTTTTTCTTCTTGATCAAATCATATTTTTCAAAAATGCCCAACTTGGGCCCAGTCTTACTCGGCAGAGTATCTAAGGGAGAATCTGTGGTTTTCAATGTTGTTTTTATTCCCTTATGCTAACTCGAGTCGAAAGGTAGAGTGACTGGCTTGACTCCTGTGGTGGTCACTGTGGTAGCTGGGATTTCTTGCTCTACTCTTGCGCCGGGCATTGAAGCTATCTTTGGCCTTTTGGTGTGCATCTTAAACTCTTCTGATGACACTTCTTTTACAGGAGGAGATGATTCCTGTCGGGGCCTCTTCTCCTTGGGAACCTGAGGTGTGGTAGTGGGTGGCACACTTGTCGAGGGCACCTATTTTTCCACATCAACTGGTTGTTCCACGTCCATCAAAGTGTTGGGCTCCCATACAGTCTGATTTGCTAATTTCTTGATCTCCGGCTTGGGCTCATGAGCATAAGGGACATTCTTATTTTTCACCCTCATCTCCTAAAAGATTCCACATGGATCATAGTGCCAGGTGAAACTCATAGGGAACTTCATCTCCTTCAACATTTTATCTGCTTCTTCCCCTGCGCCTCGCCTATTGCAGATGAAAGAACCAATCTACCCCTTGATTCTCAATTGTTGTTTTTTATTCAGGGAAACAAAATGAATGTCATCTAAATTCATTATTTGCCTAATATATTCCAAAGCAAAAATTCTTACCAACAAATATTGAGGGAGTTTGTAAGGTGCCAATTCGCACCCGTAAACTCTGATCTCAGTGTGATTCTGATACAAGTACCAGTCTCCTGTCTTTGCATTGTCCGAGAGGTGTAGAATTCTTTGGACCTCTTCATTTATTCGTGGCTCAGGCCTGCCACTCAACATACTTACCACAAGGTGGTAAAATTGATCAACGAACTCTTTGAAGTCATATTCAACAGACTTATGTTTCATAAGAGAATTCCACACTGTGACTGGCTGGGGCTTCCCGTCAGCGTCCATCTTCTGCATGGAGAAACTGAACCTGTCAGCTTGAAAGTACACGAACATGTAAGCCAGAATGGAGGAATATCTGAACATACCCTCTGTGGCGAAATTCACAAATTGTTCATGGATATTATTGGACAAGAAGGTATTGTAGTCGAACTACGTGGTAGGTTGTTCATAGTTTGAGAAAATGGACAGAAAACCCAGGATGGGCTCATCTACCCATTGATCAGAATAGTAACCAAGCAGGGCACACAGGGAAGAAATGATTTGATTTCCCTTAGTGGAGAACATGGAAGAAGGGTAAGGGGGGTTGGTGGAAGGGAGTGGAGCGGAAGTGGGAAGAAAAAGCTCAAATATCTGAGCTCTCTGCAAGAAAGTCATTTTTTGATATAGCTCAGTGAGGATTTCTATGTTGAACGGGGACGCAGATTCAGCACGGGTAATTTGCATCATCTGATCAATATCTTCGGGGGTGATGAAGAAGAGGACGTCTCTAGATGAAGAAATGATGGCTTTCTAGTCAGGGATGTAATGGGCTTGGCATTTGAGGGAAAATTTGGGGAAGTGATGAATCTGGGGAAAGAAATACAGGGGCAAATTGGACTCCTAGAGTCCAATTTCGTCACTCTGGTCCAGGAACACCTCCCGGAGCCATGACTGCAGATCAGAAATGTCAAAACTATAGATAGTATCCGCTATCAATCAATCTTTATCGACCAAGGGAATTTTATCCAGGTCAACAGGAGGAGGAAGAAAAGGATTTTCTTCTTCTTCCGCTTGTCTGGACTTTGACACCATTTCAACAACTGTACCTGCAAATAAAAAATACGTTAGTGGGGTCAACTGGACTGTAGGTGAAGGCGATGCGGAAGCAATGGAGGAATAATAAGTTTCTGGCGCGATGGATGAATAATGAATGAAAAGGGAAAACGGTAGTTTTATTCAAAATTGGGGTCGGTTTGGCATGGTAGATACGGTCAGCAGAATAACGGGCATATTATCCAGTTATTAATGGACAACAGGCCACTTGGGGTGATATGGCAAGTGACGGTGACCAAAGTATACGGACAACGGACATGGAGGTTGGTGATTGGAGGTAAAAGTCGCCAAAGGAGGTTGTTCATGGGTGAAGGGGGTTATGGTACTGACAACATGGACTGACAGAAGTTATGAGAAGTGACACGACCGCGGGAGAAAGTGGAGCAAGTGGGCTCAGTGGAGGATGACGTCTAGGGGTGACGGGATGTCAGGCAGCATGTCGGGGATGGGACTTCTGGACTAGTAGGACAATGCCACATGTAACAAGGGGGCCGCCATAAGGAATATTCATTCTGGACCCCCCCCCGTGGTTAAAAGAAGAACACTAGGGGGGGTCCGAAATCCATTATGAGCCATTGATCTGTGCATTAGCTACCTGGCCAAAGATCTGAGCACGTTCTTTAATACCCATTCCGGACCCCCTCGGTTGAAGGCAGAACAGACGGGGGGGTTCGAAATCCAGTGTGAACCGTAGATTTAAGTGCTCTGTTCTGGACCGTCCATATGTGCTCCCAAGTTATAACCAATTCCAAACCCCCCCCCCTCCATTAAAGGCAGAACGGGTGGGGGGGTCCGGAATCCAATATGGGCCGTAGATTTAAGCGCTCCCCTCTGAGCCGTCCAGATCAGCATATACGTTATTACTGATTCCGGACCCCCTCCCGGTTAAAAGAATAACACTAGGGGGGGTCCAGAATATTCTCCTTGGCTGTTGATCCAAGCGTCGTGATCTGGACCATTGGAAAGTGAATGAAACATAGGTCGGGAGCGGAAAAAGTCATGTGTAGGGAAAAACTTAGGATTAGTGCCTTCTTATGGGTTTTTCCAATTTTGTCTTAGACACCACCAAGGGGACATCACTTCAACTGTCCTTAGGCAACGGAGACTTGATGTAGCATTTTTTTCAAGTGGGTTTTATTTGGGCAAGGCAAGCAAAGCAATTAATCTACATTCTAACCTACTTTCACAAGACAATTAACCCAGATTAAACTGTTGGGTTAAGATATTATTCTTCCTAAGGGATATCTGACCAGGATTAGATGGTCTGATCAGATGTATTCACTAGTTCTAACCTAGGGGCTATCTGACCAGGATTAGATAGTCAGGTCAGATGCATTCACTAACCTATCAACATTGAAAATTTAAAAGAACTTGGTCATGCTTGAAAGGTATGACCAAGTTACTGTTATTGCATGGGGCTTTTATTTCAATTCTTTTTTCCCTCTTTTCTTTTCTTTTCTTTTTCTTTTCTTTTTCTTTTAAAATGAAAAATCAATTGCCAATAAAAACACTAGATACAGATAATATCCATAATATCCAAGTCATAATTTGATTCCCATAATTTATGGGGTGATAATAGCGGCTCCACCTAGGGATGGTACTTGCCCTGTTAAGTACCAAGAATCTGGTTTCCTGTCATTCTGAACATATCTGTCTAGTATCCTTCATTGGTCTTATTCTAAGGAAAATTTTGAAAAATAGTGATCAGCAGCTTAGGGCCTTCTCTTCGGGCTTCAACAAACTACCAATGTTCTTCACTCAAAAAACGCAAGTAAAGACAAAAAATTAAAAATGGTATGTACAATGGAGAGTGGGTTCTTCAAATCTTTTACTGAGGTGGGACGTAATGTTTCAGCATTCTGCCATTCACAGGTGCTCCTGGCAGATCTGACCCATCTGCATTGTTTAACAAAAAGGCATTGTTTCCTCTGAAAGCTTGGATTATGTATGGCCCTGTCCATAGATGATCAAATTTCCCATGCTTTTCCTGATCGTCGTTCCTAGCATCCCATATCAACACCAGGTCTCCCAGCTCAAAATCATCCTCCTTGGTTCGTTTGTCGAAAATCTTCTTGATGTTCTCTTGGATGACCTATGTTTTGTTGAAAACATCTTCTCTAGTTTGTTGCAAATGAATCATCTGATTGATTTGTCTCTGGGAGTCATTTGGTTCAGCTTGCATTTCTTGAAGTAACTTCATGACAGGGACCCCCAAAGAAGTTGGGAAAACAACCTCAGTACTGTAAACCAGCTAGTATGGTGACATACCAATTGACCTTTTGGTGGTCAGTCTATCTACCCATAAAGCAAATACCAGCTTATCATGCCATGATTTTTTATTCTCCTGCAATGTTTTCTTGATGATATTTACCAAAGTATTGTTTGAGGATTCCGCCAACCAATTCCCCTGAGGGTAGTAGGTTGTGGAATGCCCCAAGCCAATGTGGTAACGATTGCATAAATCAATGAGTTTCTTTGACCGAAAGGCAGCTGCATTGTCAGTAATGATCTTTCTAGGACAACCAAAACGAGACAAAATATTATTTTCAAGAAATTTGATAATAACAGAGTCAGTGGCTTGCTTTCTTGGTACAGCCTTGATCCATTTGGTAAAATAATTAGTGGCAGTAAGAATCCACCTATGTTGGCTTGAAGACGGAGGGTGTATTTCTCCAATGAAGTCAAGTCCCCATTGTTGGAAAGGAGCCTCCACTGAAATTGGTTTAAGAGGTAAAGGAAGGAGTTTCCTTTTACCCTCAAACAGTTGGCATTGGTGACATGATGTTACTTTCTGATGTACATCTGCAAACAGAGTGGGCCAGTAAAATCCAGCTCTAAGTATTTTGTTAGCTGTAACCTTCCAGTTCAAATGGCCACCACATTCTCCTGCATGAAACTCCTGCAACACTTTATCAGCTTTATATTTCAGTAAACAATTTAAAAGAATACCTACAGGGTCTTTCCAATACAAATTTCCTTCTAGAATACAGAATTTTAATGCCTTCAACTTTAAAAATCTAGCTTTAGTTTTAGTTAAACCAGGGGGATCTTGTAAATTTTGTAGAACAAAAATAAGATCTTCATACCATGGAGAGTTGAGAAAAACCTCTCTAACATTTGGAGTCGCCATCTCGCCCTGTTCATCTACCACATCTAGAAAATTAATGTCAAGAGCCTGAAAGTTAGATTCAGCCATCAGTTTAGCAAGGCCTTGGCCTTTGATCAGTTTTGTGGGCTTAATCTCTATGTCATATTCTAGAATAACTGCAATCCATTTTCCCCTTTTCCCATCAGGGTTGTCTTGTGTCAGGATATCTTTTACTACCACATTTGGAACATAAGCTATGATGTGAGAATGGAGAATATAGACCCTGAAGTCCTTTATAGCCTTTACCAAAGCAAAAGCCTGCTTCTCCATAATATTGTAGTTCAGGGCAACATCTCTTAAAGCTTTGCTGAATAAAGTTATGGTTTTTTCATATCCTTCACTGTTCTTCTGTAGTAATACATCCGCTATAGTATGTTCAGAAGCGAAATAAAAAAGATAGAAATCTTTAGTGAAATCGGGACTAATCAAAACTGGGGCTTCTTTGAGTGCTCGTTTGACCTGTTCGAACGATTTTCTGGAATCAGAGTCCCATTTTATTTTTGCGTCCTTTTTAAGCATGTTGGTAATGTTTCGGAGGAGCTCGGCTAGATTAGGAATGAATCTTCGAAGAAAGTTAATTTGCCCTATAAACGACTGTAGTTCTTTGAGATTTCTTGGGTGTTCTAACTTTAGTATGGCCTCTATTCTGCTGGGGTCAATTCTAATTCCCTCCTTAGAGATGATATGTCCCAGCAGTTTTCCTTCCTCTAACCCAAAACGACACTTCTTGGGATTTAAAGAAATCCCGAACCTTCTACACTTTTCAAAAACTCATCTAAGGTGTTGTAGGTGTTCATCATCGGATTGGGAAAACACAGTCACATCATCTAGATAAACGACAATAAACTTACCTGACTCTTCTATGAAGGTGATATCCATTTCCCTCTGGAAGGTCGATCCTGCATTCATCAGACCAAAAGGCATCATTACATACATGAAAGTGCCCCAGGGTGTGGTGAAAGCAGTTTTCTCTTGATCGTCTGGGTGTACTAGGACTTGGTTGTAACCTGAGAAACCATCTAACATAGAAATTCGACTAGACCTGACCACTCTTTGTAGGAGGTGATCCATTTTAGGCAAGGGGTAATTATCTTTCAAGGATGCTTTGTTCAGATTTTGGAAATCTATGCAGAGTCTGATCTCCCCGGTTTTCTTACGTGTAGGGACTAAATTAGAAACCCACTTAGAGAAACGTAATGGGACTATGATCTTGGCATCGTACATTTTCTTAATCTCCTTTTCTATCAGGTGAAGCAACTTGGGATTTATCCTCCTAAGTTTCTTCCTAAACGGTTTCTAGTCTTCCTTTATGGGAATCCTGTGTTGTATGATGCTAGTGTCATAGGCTTTCAAATCTTCATAGCCCCAGGCAAAAACGTCTGAATATTCTTTGAATAGATCAATGTATTTAAGCTTTTGTTTTGGGGGTAAAGACTTAGACAGTTTGACCATCCTAGGCTTCTTGTTAGTTCCTATATTGTATTCATCTACCTCTTGCCCATGAGCTTCTATCTTTGGTTTCTTATCTACATCATCATTGTCAAACATATCCTCTAAAGGGACAAGCCCTCTAGGTAAAACATTTATTTTTAATTGTAAAACATCAGCATCTATTTCGTCATCTCCTAACTCTCCTGAATCTAGTGTATCTTCTTTATCTACCATATTTACAGTATTCACACTATCTATTTCAAACTCAGAATTATTTACATTCTCATTCTCATTTTCTACATATATGTTTGTACATTCAAAATCGTTCTTGCATTGCAGAAAGTCCTCTATCTGATCGTCATTTCCAAAGACTTGCCAATACCTAATATTATCGGGAACTGTCGGTCTACATTTCACTTCAACATTGTATGGGCGAGTTTGGCGGAAAGGAATCTTGCAGGAAGATGCTGACGTAGCCAATCCATCAACCAGAATATTTTGTCCTCTGGGCATTACCTACAAGTCAACCTCATTAAAACACTTCAAAGCATCAAGAATAGCATTCCTGTAGGCTCTAAGGCGCGGGTGTTTAGCATCATACTCCCCTTTAATTTGTTTGATTATTAATTCAGAGTCACCCCTTACCATTATTTGCTTAGCACCAACTTTTTTCAACAGCTTCAGACCGAGCATTAAAGCTTCATACTCGGCAACGTTGTTAGTGCAGTGGAAATTTAACTTATAGGAATGATTTTCTGAATACCTTTTCCGATGATTATGCAACCAGACTCCAACTCCTGCTCCTTCTTTACTCACAGCTCCATTGAAATCCATACTCTAGAAATCAGTGGGGAAATCTTCAGCGATTACATTTTCCATCTTTGCTGCCTCACCGTTTTCTGGACCTTCATCTTGACTAGCTACATCTTCTACCAGCTGAATATCTGGCTCTTTAGTATCACCATTATTGTACAAGATGAAAGAATCTAAATCGGAATGAGCAGAGTAAAGGGGATAATTGTGAGGTTTCTCTTGGCTACTGACCATGTACTTCATCAGTATTTCTCTGTATAACCTCCTCTGTTGTCCAAACACTGGGATAGTGGCGTAAGACATATCCAGCTGCAGGGTTCCTTTCAGCTTAGCTCTGCAGGACCTGGAGAGAAACATTCCATACTTAGGCGGAATGTCTGCAACCACTACGTCCATTACCATGATTTTAGAAGGGATCTACACCAGGGTGATGCAAAAATATTTAATCAAACCAATACATTTGACTTTGCTGGAGTCAAACGAGTGTAGATATTTGTAAGGCCTAGTGACCTCCAATCCCAGTTTTTCCATTACTGCTTTAGGCATCAAATTATGTGAGGCACCTGAATCCAACATGGAGTTATGCAACATTAAATCGTGTATGTTCAAACTGATGTAAAAGGGAGCTACATCACCGGTATCATCTCGACCATTTACTTCAGGTCCGAAAAGGAATTCAGGATGATCATCAATGAGGTTCACAGTGTCTAAATGAGTCACTGATCCAATAGTCAAGGCCTTGGTGCCTATGTCTGGTTCAATGGATAATGCTTTTAGTACCTGTGAATGATAACCACCTCTGTTCATCAACTCTGTAAGTGGGATAGGAATTTTTATTTTGGCTAATTCTCCCTCTAGGCTAAAACGCGTAGGAGCTCGGGCCTGACTCATTGATTATGGTTGGTCCACCATATTTTTCCGCTCAGAAGTGATGGGTGAACTAATAGGTGACACCTCAGGATGTGATGGTCTTTTCAGAATGGTGATGTTTTT
This sequence comes from Picea engelmannii, assembly GCA_009831015.1. Taxonomy (NCBI): domain Eukaryota; kingdom Viridiplantae; phylum Streptophyta; class Pinopsida; order Pinales; family Pinaceae; genus Picea; species Picea engelmannii. The sequence goes on from ML872192.1 coordinate 8,452, forward strand.
CTTCACAGGAGTGTCATCTATACTCTTCTCGGAAACCTTCTCAGCAGTAATCTTCTCAGGAGTTTTCTCAGTCTCAGCTACCTTCTGCGTTTTGGCCGTCTTTTTTGAGGAATTTCCTTCTGTCTTCTTACTTCGCAGATTGTATTGACGGTGCACCTCCAAAATATTATTTTCAAAGGCCTGTTGTCCCGCATCTTCGGCTTCCTCACTTACCTTAGTTTGATTTAGGAAAAAGAGTTCCTGCTCTTCTTGGGTGAGGAAAATGGCCTCGTTATCATGAATGCCCATGAGGTTAATGTGAGTGTCTTCCAATTCTTCAATCACTTCCCCCCCTTCATCAACATAATTTTCTTGCAGAAGAGGCCTGATCGGCTGATCAAGACCTCTCTGATCCCTTTGATCTCTTTGATCTCTTTGGTCTCTCTGCCTGATTTGAGGAGGGTTTCTTCTAAAATTGGGGTTTCGAATCTGAGGGGCCGGTGTGTTGTCTCTCGGAGGATTTATGTCTGAAATAATCGTTCTTTCCATCAATAATTCCAAATTTCTGACCACAGAATCCAATTTGGAATTAGTGGTTGACGTAGAAAGTTCTTCTTTGATCGTGACTCTCCTTTCTGACCTTTGACGGGCTCGTTTCGCCAACAGATTAGCCTCCACACTAATAGCACTTTTCTGTATGTCTTCAAGGGTGGCAACATTTATTTCTCTTAATTGGTAAGACATGTCAGCATCGAATCCATCCGGGAATTTAATCAATGCCAAACCCTGTGGAGGTTTGATTTCAGTTGGGATTGCATTATACAAATTGTTAAAACGGGTGAAATAATCTTATACCGTCTCACCTTGATTTCTTTTTATATTCTCGTATTCTGACAGTATCTGGAGAGGTTTTTTCTTTACCTCCCATCTGTCAAGAAAACTTCTTTGGAACGCGACAAGGTCAGGGATTGATGCAGCGGGTAAGGCTTTGAACCATTTCTTGATGTCCCCTGTCAGACTCTGGGTGAACAGTCTCATTTGAACGTCAACTTCGTCAACTTCTTGTAAATCCAAGTAGTCGTTCATTTTATCCACATGTTGTTGTGCGTTTAAAGTTCTGGTTGCATCAAACTGTGGAAGTCTAATCTGGTAATCTTGGGGCATGGCATGTAGTGGTGCGGCCAGCACCAAAGGGGCATATCGAGCTACCATGACGGGCGGAGGAGGTGGGACGACAACCTGGGTGGTTGGGGAGGTAGCAACTGAAGTCGAGGACGATGAAGGACTGGGCTGTGCTAAGGTAGTGATGTGTAGTTTAGTCGTAGGAGACAAAACCTCGGGGGTTCGGGGTTGCAACACAGTTGGGTCAAAAACGAGTCCTGTCACGAAAGTTTTAGACCGTGTTCTAACCAAGCTTCGAGGTGGAAAAGTGTCAAGATCGATGTTTTGAGAGGTAGTTGGTTCTCTGGAAAAATAAGGAAACTTACGCAGGGAGGTATGACTCACTGAATCGACCGCTAAGGGTTTTCTCCTGAGTAATTTCTCGGGGTTATCTAACACTATCGCGTGTTCTGGGTTTGGATGAGATCGAGTATGAAATTTCTTGGAAGCCAGAACTGTTTTTGGTTCTTTATATATTTTTTAATTTTACAAGTCTAAAAATAATATGTACAGAGTTTGATCAACCTCTAAATATTACTTTCTTCTCAAAGTTTATCGTTCTTTTAGGAGAAAGAAAACGTGAAATCATCAATTTTTAGTTCGTTCCCCAGTGGAGTCGCCAATTATGTTAGCACATGGTAAATTTCCTAGAGGTTGAAAAAGAAGCAATCTACAAAGGTAACCTTAACCAACCTCTTTTAAAGCTGGGATCTAGCCTTTCCAGCTTTAGAGAGGGATCTCTCTATATGATTTAGCTTTGTTTTTAATTTTAGATATTAGGCTAGGTAAAGAAATTGTTGGTTTTGTTGCAAAAGAGTTTTCGGAAATTGGTTGAGATGGTCTACACATACATTGGGCTATGGGGTCTGTGTTTAATCAAATCTGAGAAATAACCAGAAATGTCAAAGAAGACTTTCACAAGGCGAGATAATACACTCACTAGATCTTTTAGTAATTAAGATGATGGATGGAAGAAAATATGAGGAAAATAACTTCAACTAACAAGAAGTTAAGAATTTCTTAATTGAAGATATTAGAAGATAAACATTTAAATCTTTAGAATCGGAAAAAGGGTATCGAAGATAAATCCTGCAACTTAACGTTATTCATAAAGATTAGATTCAGAAAACAAAATGAATACAGAGAAAGAAAAACATTTAACTTAGAAAATCAACATCACCAG